>JAKTWX010000002.1:36079-61737 GCA_030582275.1 Waltiozyma pijperi
CCGATAAAAAAAAAGAGCTGTGCAGTGGATTAATTCTTTTCAGACGAATGAATTGGCAATGGATAAAAGCTTATTGTCCCCAATACAAGTTGAAATGCTTGATGAGAAACCGATGTTAAAGTTATGTTTACGTTCGCAGGCGTACACCTTCCAGCTTCCATCTTCCTTATCCAAACTGAACCTTTCGGCCGCGTAAAATGGGCGCCATCACCTGAAAAATGTCCGGGTGTTAACTGCAAACACGTAGGGTAACCTTTTCCCGCCCCGTCACTTGAGTGCTGTTCTCACAAAAGCTGCCGCCTTAACGAAGTATCTACACCAGCACATCCACCTCAAATTAGATAATATTACGGGAAAACTGTAATGCAAAAAGTATATGTATTAATCGTAAATTCGTTATATGCTAGATCTTCAAACTTCACACTTTACACCAGCTCAACATCGTCGTCATCGTCTTCCTCTGGTACATCCCCTCCGTCAGCATCTGTATAATTTTGGGTGTTTTCGCCGTTCTCATCAAATTCAAAACTGTAACCTTCTTGGAATGGGTTCGTTCTTGTGAATTCTTTATCCTGGAAAAATGGCATCGATAAAATCTCCTTGGCAGTCAATCTCTCGTTTGGATCAAGCTTGAAGCAAGCATCCATGACAGCGAATGCGTTCAAGTGTTCGGTCTTGATCTTCTTCATCAATGGAGAATCACCCTCTTGTATCTTTATACTCTGGCCACCTTCGAAAGCTGCATAAGTCTCGCGCGCGACTGAATCCTCAGGAAGTGTGTCCAGTCTGATTTCACTTTGAAGAGCAAAACGGACCACAGATTGTATGCTTAACTTCTTTTTGAAAGTAGAAAGGTTGGTTGTCAAACGCAACGCATGGAGCTGTGCTGCTTTCTTCATTTCCTCGACTCCAAATATCGTAGTGAGTTCAACCAGAGCATCAACGTCGTCTTTAGAGTTGAAGAACGGGAAACGTCTCGACAAAAGAGTCAACAAAACAACACCAGCAGACCAAATATCAATCTTTGGACTTTGATGAGGACACTTGAATAACACTTCCGGTGCACGAAACCCTCTAGTACCGGCTCTATTGGCTCTTCTGGAAGGTCTTATGTCATTCTTGTGGTAACCATGATTAAGTCTGGAGTCCTCATCAATCATGTAAGGGTCCCCTGTGGAACATGGACAAAATGCAGGCTGTGTCCATTCCACACGCTCATGGATTTGATACGATTCAGCCAACCCAAAATCGACTAATATTCCCCTCTTAGTGAACGGATGATAGAGGAAGTTGGTTGGTTTGATATCTCTATGAATAATACCATGGGCGTGGACATATGCGAGAGCTTGGAATAACTCATACATGTAGTGTTTGATACCTTGGAGTGGTAAGTCTCTGTAAAAGTCTCTAAAGTCAGCATGCTCGTAATGTGGTAGGACTGCGATGATTTGATCTTCATGTCTTAGCGTATCTAGCAAAGGAGCAACTCTGGGTGAGTTTGATAGTCTGTAAAGGATTTGCAACTCGTTAAAAATACGCTGTGGTGATGATGTGACGTAAATCCTCTTCAATGCAACATAAGTCTTGGGTTGAATCTTCGATTTGGCCTTCTCTCTGAGTTCAGGACTGGAAAATATCTGATTCGTCAAATAGCTTGCTTTCCTATCCAATGCCTCTGCCTTGTAAACAGTGGAAAACGTACCTTCACCGATTTTATTGATCAATCTGTACTTCGATTCTAACCCGACAAAAGTGTCCTGAATGCTTCTCATTTCTTTCAGAACTTCCAATGGCACATTTCGATCCTCTGAGGAGAGATAGTAATCGTTGTCATGATATTGAGTCTGAGCTGTGGTTACGGTTGCTGCCGTATGGGCGGCTGCTGTTGTCAAGGATGATTCTGATTTCTGGGAGCCAAAATCAGGAGGAGCAGGAGCCACCAAAGCAGGACCAACTTCTAGCGGATTCAGTTTCGGGATATCAATGCATCGTTCTGGTGGTGCTCTTTTCTCTTCCAATTGGAAAGGCTTCAAGCCTTGGTTTCTAACAGGAGTGCATACCTGAGGGTCAACTTGTAATTGATTTTCCGCAGCAGAAGATTCATTAACGAGAGAACCAGCTAGAGCAGCATTCGGATTGCTGACCTCCAACCCCGACGGATTGCTATTGTGGCTATGGTCATAACCTTGCCCGGCTGCGAATGGATCAGCACACAGATTCTGGTGTTCCTCTATCAGTAGAGTTGTGAGTGGTTCGTTAGGAGTCAAAGTCTGAGAATTTGGTGCATCGTGGCTTTCAATTGAGATTCGTGAGACGTCTGGAATAATTTTTCTCACGGTATCTGATCCATGGGTATGCGCAGCTTCTGTGTTCATTTCTTTCACCCCATCATGGTCATCATGAGCATCCCATTCTTGCTTTCTCACTTGAGAAGGCCCATAGGTCAATCTATCTACCAATTTCTGTTGGGTGATTGGTGAAAATTGGCCTTGGGATTTGGAAGGTGTACGGAAGACTTGCTTAGACGGCTTGGTAGGAGAACAAAATCCACTTCTAGACTCGATCTTTGAAGGTGAAGAGGACTTCAATCGTTTGTATTGAGGCCCCATCAGTTGTGAGTCATTGATCTTACGTTTCATGGCATTGAAATCCGAATAATCTTCCTTGATTGGGGTCGTGATGTGAATGTCCAGTGGTTCCTTCTCTGGAGCATCCTGTTTGGAGCCAGTTTCAGTCACATTGGCATGAATTGGATCAACAGAAGCATGGTTGACCCTTGAACTCTCAAGTGCGAGAGAGTCGCAAACAGCAGAGATAGGGGCTGCTAAATCTAATCTTGGTACTTCAGAGCATGAAGGTTCAGCTATACTGACGGAAAGACCCTTGGATGTAAGATGGGAAATCTTTTCTGTTGGGGGCGATATATCAACCAGATTCGTTTCTTGTCTAATATCTTTCAAAATCCCATTGTTGTCAGACTGATCTTGACATGGAACAACGTTTACCTCCTCTTTCAATTGTTCAATTGTCAGGAAATCAGTATGCTTGACGGTGGTCGCTTCCTGAGTCGTAATCAGTTCAGCGATACTAAACCCCTTTCTCACCCTATTATCACTGTTATCAGGTTTAGAAGTTGCTTCAAGCAAATCACCAGAACACTCAAGGCCACTATTCGAAGGATCGAAATCACCAATGCAAATATCATCAGCTGTCTTTGATTCGTTCTTCTCATATTCTGGAATAACGACTTTCTCTTCATGTCCTTCATTCTGGTTTGTAACAGTGTTTATTTCAGCTTTGAGGCCATCTTCAATTTCTTTTGGATTGGGGGTTAAAGGAGCGGATTGAGAAGGATCACCGTTGTTCTCATCAACTATCATCAAATCCTCAGAACTGATTTTAATTCTCTCTGCAGGCAAGACACTGTTAGCCTCTGTGATATTCTGCTCAGTTATTGATGTGTCTAGGTCAACTAGGGAAACGTCTGGATCAGTTGCCTTCTTGTTGCTAGGTATGATCTCTTTGAGGAATGGTACATTTCTTGATCTTGTTGAGGCCCTAGTTGCTCTTGAATTCAGGTTATTCAGCGTTGGAGAACCACTCTGCAACACTGGTGCATTGGTGGTAGCAACAGTGATCTGAGTCTCGCCAGTGGTGAAAGAAGGTTGCGAAGGATCCAACTGCGATTCTTCAAAGACGACGGCCTTCTTTAACGGACTTCCTGGTGTGATGAATGATTCCTTTAATGTGACCTTTGAACCCCTTCCTCTAGTGGACGCTCCCCCACGCTTAACAGGTAAATTTCTAGTATCTGTAGTTGACAAATCAGCCTTTGCTGTGCTAGATAATGGAATATCGTCAGGATCGGAATCTTTGGCTGAGGTTGGGGGTAAACTGGTATCAGCATCAGGGGCGTGGTTATCAAGAAATGCTAAGTCTTCATTATGTGCTCCCACTGATAGTGCACATGATGACACAGAAGGAGTCAATGGTTCTGGTGTATTTTCTCTAGTTGTGAATCTGCTTGGTGTTGGTGTCCATCTCTTCAATTCGGCGTTATATGGATTTAAACCCTCTTGTGTTATGAGTTCCTCTGCATCAAGAGCAGATTTGTTACTTCTAGTTCTCATTCTTCTGATAGGTAGAGCAGCAGTAGCAGCTTTGGGCTTCCTTGGATTTGCCTTTGGCTTTGGCTTTGATTCAGAGAGAACATTACTGGCTTTTGATTCCGGATTCATGGGCTGTGGCTCTTGATCTGTCATGCCTTGTGAAGACGCTAAAGTTGTCGACTTGGCCATGATAAAGCTGATTGCCTAATAATGAAGAAGTGAATGTGATTAGTGGCGAATATCTGGCTTTAATAGCGTTCAAGGGTTGGTGGAATATCTTTGGTTTGAATTAGCCGCCCAAGATTTATAGCTTCGAATTGACAACTGACGCGTAACAATATGATTTCTGAAAATCCACAGATCTCAGCTTCAGAATTTGAAGATCTGGAAATTGGCGTGAACATAGGGCAGCGGGCTGCATGAAGTTGATCTTCTTCGCACGTGATTGGAATGTAGGGGTAAATCTGGTGTAGGAAGTCATCTCGGCGGGTAACTCCTGGGCTTCCCGCGGCGATTTGGGAAAAAAGAATTTCAACTTTTACAAAAAAAAAATTTCTAGCGTAGCACTACACAATACATAGGGGCATATAGTCCTTCTTAAAGAACCAGATCACTAATTCTCAAGTTTTCAGACAATCCTCTATTTTTATTTCATTGTTTCGGCAAATTCACAAATAAAGATATCCCCCAATTAATATCAACCTCCCAACGTCCCGATATTAATTACGAAACAAGATCAATTCTTTGATTTCATACACATACACATAACATAATAATGTCTTTTGCTCCAAGAGGTGGTAGAGGTGGCTCCCGTGGTGGTGCCAGAGGTGGCTTCGGTGGTGCCTCCAGAGGTGGTAGAGGTGGCTTCGGCGGTGCCAGAGGTGGTGCCAGAGGTGGCTTCGGTGGTGCCCGTGGTGGTGCCAGAGGTGGTGCCAGAGGTGGTGCCAGAGGTGGTGCCAGAGGTGGTGCTAGAGGTGGTAGAGGTGGTGCCAGAGGTGGTGCCCGTGGTGGTGCCAAGGGTGGTGTCAAGGTTGTCATTGAACCACATCGTCACGCCGGTGTCTTCATTGCCAGAGGTAAGGAAGATTTGTTAGTTACCAAGAACATTGCTCCAGGTGAATCTGTCTACGGTGAAAAGAGAATCTCTGTCGAAGAACCAGCCAAGGAAGAAGGTGCTCCACCAACCAAGGTTGAATACCGTGTCTGGAACCCTTTCAGATCCAAGTTGGCTGCCGGTATCATGGGTGGTTTAGATGAATTGTTCATCGCCCCAGGTAAGAAGGTCTTATACTTAGGTGCCGCTTCCGGTACTTCTGTCTCCCACGTTGCCGATTTAGTCGGTCCAGAAGGTTTAGTCTACGCCGTCGAATTCTCTCACAGACCAGGTAGAGAATTAATCGGTATGGCCAAGAAGAGACCAAACGTCATCCCAATCATTGAAGATGCCAGACATCCACAAAAGTACAGAATGTTGATTGGTATGGTCGACGCCGTCTTCGCCGATGTTGCCCAACCAGATCAAGCCCGTATCATTGCATTAAACTCCCATCTCTTCTTGAAGGACCAAGGTGGTGTTGTTATCTCCATCAAGGCCAACTGTATTGACTCCACTGTCGATGCTGAAACCGTCTTCGCCAGAGAAGTCCAAAAGCTAAGAGAGGAAAAGATCAAGCCATTAGAACAATTGACCTTAGAACCTTACGAAAGAGATCACTGTATCGTGATTGGTAGATACATGAGAAGTGGGTTATAAGTAGCTTCGGCTTCTAAGCGTTTCATGTCATAAAATAGTTGGTTTTTTGTTGCACTACATTATCATTTTCTTCATAACCAGGGGGGTTTCATCATTTTCTGTTTTTATATACACCTTTTTATCATTCGTTAATCATTTTTAGAAAACTAATACCGTTCTTACATCTGTATAAGTCGGCCGTATTTTCTGTATCCCCCAGAAATAGGCTTTCCCGAAACTCCGAAAGTGCTTTCTTAATCACGTGACTACGCTGTGGTCCCCGGCCGAAATTTAAATATGAAATCAAAACAAGAAATTGTGCGTACAGCGGCAAGGGCAAACAAATTACAAAGGCTCCACACTAGTTTTTCAAGGTTATTGTACACACCAAAAGGACATTTATATCCCTACCATTGTAGCCAAACTACAGAGCAGATACCCCAAAGCCGTACTTCCCCAACTCCATCACAGAAAGTCAATACAATACCCAACTGCGGTACTCCACCTATAAGAAATCTAATTGAATTTGAGAAGAGAACATCACTAGAGCAACAAGGTTCCCAACAGACCAAAAAAAAACATGTCAGCAAATGAAGTGATAGAAATATTGACTGATTCAGACGATGATGATCTCCAATGTATTTCGGAAACCAGTCTACGTCCTAACCAGGGAAATAACGCTCAACTCATAGACCTTGATCTTGAGGGTGATGATCACGATGAAGATGATCTCCCAGCCGTTGATAATGACATCCAAATAACAGGGGAGAGGGTATTACCAGAGGAAGAGAGGGAAGTGTTTGTCAGAGAGGCATCGCCACATCATATCAACATTCACGTACCTGGTGCAGGCACCTTAGTGTTTGAAGGACAGCGTCAAGTGAACAACAATGCAGGTGCCAGTTTTGGAGCTGCAAACAACAACGCACATGCAAATCACATGAGACAAAGGAACGCTCCAGCTCAACCTCACAGAGCCAGAGAACCACACGATCATACAAATATTGGCGGTAACGCTGTGATAGCCCATATTCAAGCTCTACGGAGACAGCGCTATCTTGGAATGAACGGTCGTAACAATCAACGTCGTCCTTATCGTCATGTACCAGCTATCCAGATACACCGTTTGAACCGTATGGGTGGTCGTTACCATAATAGAAACCTTTTTGTTGACGAAGACTATGATGATTACGAGGAGGAGAATGACGCAGACTATTTCCCTGGAATGGGAATGGACTTTGATCCTAGAGATCAATTACCAATCCATCGTCTACTAAATATGGGAATGTTTGGAGGATTTCCAAATGGAAACAGAGACGAAATAGGGCAGGATATTATGGCAATGCTAGAAAGAAGGGACAATGCTGATTTCGATGCTCGTGCAAAGAAGAATCAACAGCTTACAGAAATTCACCAGAAGAAAATCCAAGGCGCCTCAGAAAGCTTGAAATCACCATATACTTCCACCATTGAAGAGGATGAAGAATATGTCTGTGTTCTATGTGGTGTTGTGCTTGGAGTTGGTATTCCTGATGGTTTCAAGGGTGACAGAAGCAGTAGCATTTTGGTGCAGTTACAAGAAAAGTATGATGTTCTTGCTCCATATCAGGCTTCTAAGCTAATCTCGGATGTTGATAGTGACCTCTCCAAGAGAATCTTCTTCGCTAAGTGTGGCCATACTTATTGTGGGCGCTGTGTTAAGAACATTTCCAACTTTAAAACTCCTCCAAGGACCAAGAAATCGAAAGGCGGAGCAGATGAAAACAGCATTGATAACCCACGAGTTTTTGCTCCAGGTAAATGTGTCGCAGACGATTGCGGAAGTGGGTTGAAAGGTAAAACAAAGTTTCAAGAGGCGTTTTTGTGATCTGGGAACTACAGTATACATATAGGGCCTTGGCAGCTTCGTTGTATGAGGAGTGAAATGGTCAAAGAATGGGTTAAAATAGCAGATAAACTAAGTAGATAATCACGAATAAAGGACAAAATGGTAATATCAGCTCTTTCTCTCCTAGCTTCAAATATTTCCTATTTGGTGCAGCAACCTGGCGGAATTCCGTTACCAGGTTGCAACTTGCATAAGATCTGTATCATTCTGAAACCGTGATATCAAATCAGGCAGGCAAAACAACTTGAAAGGCAAAGGGATCTCCACAAATTTCAAATTTCAACCACTTCAAAACTTTCATGCCAATTAGAAGGATTCACCTCCAGTAAGAAGTTAACTCGGCGCTCTCTCTCTAAAAATATTACATATTGACATCAAATGGCGTCCTCCTATTACATCCCAGCATTGGCGCTCTCCCTTATAGCCACAGGTTGTGCTAACTCCATCTTCACCAAATATCAAGATCAGCAAACTGTTCCATCTGGGGGAACCTTCACCCAGCCGGTTCTTCAAACACTTCAGATGTTCATTGGTGAATCATGTGCTCTCTTGTTTTTTTACTTCCAATTCAAACTGTACTCCACTCCGGAATATGACCGTTTGACTCCATCTCCTTTGAGCGATGGTAAACCACCAATCACTAGAAGAGCTACGTATTTGTTGGCTATCCCAGCTGCTTGTGATCTCGCTGGTACTACAATGATGAATTTGGGGTTGATCTATACACCAGTTAGTATTTACCAAATGATCCGTGGTGCCTTGATCTTGTTTGTGGCATTATTCTCTGTTGTGTTCTTGAGAAGAAAAATATCAAGGGTTGAATGGTTAAGTTTGTTCATTGTTGTTATTGGTATAACCATTGTGGGGTTAAGTGGCAAGAAAAGTCAAGAAAAAAGGGATGATTCTGCCTTTGAGTTGATCTTTGGTATCATGTTGATATTGTTGGGGCAGATTTTCACGGCCTCTCAATTCGTTGTGGAAGAACACATCCTATCAAAGTTTACAATTGAGCCTTTGAAATTAGTTGGCTATGAAGGTAGCTTTGGTGTTGCTTTGACTTTTGCTGGTATGATCATCCTATACGTCCTCCTAGGGGTGAACAACAAGGGTCCATTTGACATGGTCAATTCCTTCGAAGAAATGTTCTCCAATAGCGCTATTCTTTACTCATCTATTGCTATCATGATTTCTATCTGCTCCTTCAACTTCTTTGGTGTTACCATTACTTCTAAGCTAAGCGCCACCGCTAGAAGTACCATTGATACATGCCGTACTATGTTAGTTTGGTTTGTGTCATTGGCCTTAGGGTGGGAAACTTTCAGTGCCATTCAGTTATCAGGGTTCGCTTGTTTGGTATTTGGTACACTTGTTTTCAACGGGGCTATTGAGGTCCAAGAAGGATGGTTGCCAGCTTGGTTCTTTGAGGATCAATTGGCTAAGGTTCATGTTGTCGACACTTTGATTGATGAACAGATTGAGAGATCTTAGTTATGTGGACGCTGTCGAGACTCTTAGATATCGGTTCATATTTTTTTCGTATACATCTAGAGACTGTAACATGAATCCAAATATCTCAATTCTCTCATGATTTGAGATGTAAAGTAGTTAGGATTCAGCTTGGGGCTAGCAAAAATGTCTGTGTAGCATTGTCACGTGACTTGACTGGGCCGAGTTGTCGCATTTCCGGTAAAATCGCCACAAATTGATAACAGTCGTAGTAAGCTGGGGTCTGTAATTCAATTGTGAAAGCAGCATCCCCCTTGCCCTTGGTGCCTATGAAATCATTCCATCTGCAATCAACCAATTACAATCTCCAATCTTCATACAATAACATTGAAACACCATACAGCACAATGGAAACTCAACAACGTCTCTTCCGTATCCCTTTCCTTCATTTACCTAATAGCAATACTTTGAAAACCATAGGTGTTTATGCCTCTGGTGCTCTTTATGCAATTGGTGTTTGGTCTTTCCTTGATGCTGTTATTTTCTCAAAGACTGCAAATGCTAGTGATGTTCATATCACTTTCATTGACTGGGTTCCTATAATCTGCTCCACTTTGGGTATGCTTACGATCAATTCTTTAGAAAAGAACAAATTGCTGAGTGAGGCCTTATCTAATGGGGGCTCCTTTGGTTTGAACTCAGACTCAGACGCCTTTGGTGCCAGACTTGTTCTATTCTTAGGCTTTGCTCTTCTAAGTGGTGGGTTAGCTGGCTCTGTTGCTGTTTTGATCTTGAAATTCACTATCCATGGTTATGAGTTCCCAACGTTGGGAATGGGTGTTGAAAATGTGGTTTCAAATGTTTCGATCATGTTAAGTTGTATCGTTCTTTGGATCTCTCAGAATATTGAAGATGAATACTCATATTCTTTAGCATTGTAATGGTACTGGTCCATATATACACGGCTAAGCTACACTAGCGAAATACACATATATGTCATTCTAACTCTTAAAACTAGTGCCGTCGTATATATTTATTAAAAAAAAGCAAACAAATTAACAATAAACCTGTCTAATTTCATTGTATTACAGAAAAAACTGCTCTATAAATAAATGCCAGAAAGTTCCTAAGAGAGCAGTGGCACAATTCCCGCGTTGTATTCATTAAATCATAAAAATCAAATTCCATTATTGAGCTTGAACATGTTGCTTGTCAGGAATGATCCCTGACATGAGCTCCCCGATAACATCAACTTCAAAGTTACTAAAGTTGAAAAGTGCAGGCAAGGGAGCAGGCGATGTAGCGCCTCTTGGGATGAATTGGCCATCGACTCTGAGATCGTCAAAGAAAGGATGGGAGAGGATTCTTCTAGGACTGTATCTTTGTGTTGGTTCATATACCAAGACCTTCATCAATAGATCCACACCTTTGTCACCCGAAGCACCCAAGATCTTCTCAAATCTCTGAAGAACTGAACCAGAGAACAACGGTCTGGAGAACAAAGGACCAGTGTACTTAGGGTTGGCATTGAAAACAAATCTCTTATCTGGTGGACCTAAAAGCTTTGAGATCTCTCTCAATTGTAGAATTGGGTCGTCACCTTGAAAGATAGGCTTACGTAGAATCATTTCAGCAATAACACAACCAAGACCCCAAATATCGATCTGAGTGGAATAAAATTGTGAGCCAATGATCAATTCTGGGGCTCTGTAGTAACGGGAGCAGATGTATGAAACAGAAGGCAGCTTTGGTTCCAATTTCTTGGCAGAACCAAAATCACAGATCTTCAAGACACCAGAGGTAGGATCAACAAGAATGTTAGAAGGCTTGATGTCTCTGTGGCAGATACCTAGGGCATGAAGGTACATCATACCTCTGGCAATTTGATAGGTATAGATTTTAATGTGTTTCAATGGCATGTCAATGGCACTGCTGTAGTAACGGCGGATCTCCAATTGTAAAGTCTCCGGCAAGCATTCCATGGCCAAATGTTGATAGATCTTACCATCTGATGGTGACTTGTGTGTGAAGAAGTACTCTAGCTTAATGACATTAGGATGGTTTGTTACCCTCAAGATCTCTAACTCTCTGGATTTGTATTCAGTTTGTGCAGGGACTTTCTTAATGGCATATGGTCCTAACCATATATCTCCGTCTAATAACTTTGCCTGAGAAACAGTACCAAAGGCACCTTCACCAATTTTCTTGTATTCCTTCACAAGCATTTGTTTTATCTTATTGGTTTGGTTGGATTGGACATCGTTGGCGATGAATTCAGTGTTGGTAACATTAGACATTGTATTGTATGTGGGCGGAAGAATAACACGAGATTTCAGTGGGTTTGAAGGTTAACAAAACTAGAGTTACAGATAGAACAAAACTGTCAAGAAAAAGAGTAGGGGGATTCTAACGGAGGGTTTGAAATCGATTGTTTGTCTGTTTTATCCTTGATCTGGAATGTACAGCGAGTTGAGGGTGACAAAGTGGAATTGAAGAGCTATTAAGTGATGGGGTAGCGGTTTTCAAGGCGGCAATGGCACAGTCTGATCAGTGATATGGTAATTGGCCAGTAGAAGGGTGTGATTGAGTTGATTTAAGGTATGAAAGGACAGGTGGCGTGCTGATAACCGCTGTGCCAGCTTCTTGTATCGTTGAGATTTTCTGAAGTACTGTGGTTGTTTTGTTTTTGTACGCAGCACTGCCATTCCGTACGTGCAAGAATGCTTAATATAGTACCTGCCAAATCCAGGCCAAAAGCTGGTCTCTCAATTCGGGTGTCACAAAGTTCTGGAGTGGAGTAATCAAAGGTTTTCCTACTCACTATTTGCCCAAACATTTCACTGGGTCCCTTCAGATATATGGCTGTAATATTTCCCTTGGAGCTGCTCCTTAACACAGCTTAGTACTAGTGGGCCTATTGTGCGTGTTACCCGCCAATACATCGCGACTAGCTTATGTACAACACGATTTTTTCAATGTATGCAGACGAAATTAGTGAACTGAATTACAAGTGAACAGGCCTAGATAAGATTCAATTAATTCAAGTCTAAGTTGATCCCACAGGACACACGCACATCTCAACAAGCCAGTAATGCTTTCTAGGCTATTGACACCACTCAGAGCTTCTAGCTCTATCCAAAGAATCTCTCCATTGACCAGAACCTTCGCCACATCTCCAATAAGCAGACAAGTCTCTGAAGAAGCCAACTCCAAACTTCTATTTGCTCTTCTCACCGAAAACTCAGCTAGCACAACCTCTCCAAATGGTGAGACTAAGAATACGAGAGCTGCTTCTTTTGAAGATTCTAACTCTATCTCCAAAGCCACCCTCCCTGAAACCATACATAGATACATCTTGCACTGTAATTTCACAAAGAACAACACTCATTTAACACTAACCGCCGTCACTGAAGACAACCAATTCCTCAGCAAGAACCCAAACTTATCCACGAATGAAAAGATCTTATACTATTACCAATTGCCAGAAGTCGTCAAGATTTCCATTTCTACTGGTGCCTTAGGTTTCAAGAAATCTGCTAGAGGTGAATACGAAGCTACTTTCCAAACTGCCGCCAAGATGTTCCAACTTATGGAAGAAAAGGGATTCCTTGATAAGGAGTTATACCTTGTGTTCAAGAACTTCGGTAAGGGTCGTGACAGTTTCATCGATGCTATTATGGGTAAGGAAGGTAACAAGATCAGACCAAAGGTTACCAACTTATTCGATGACACTAAATTGAAGTTTGGTGGTACCAGATCCAAGAAGTCTCGTCGTCTATGATTCACATGTTATGTATATTATTACCTGGTCAACGTTATACTTGTAAATATATTAGAAATCTATTCGTTCCGGTGGTAAAATTTGACCTATCAAGTAAGTTGTAGAAACAATTATCGTTCCCCATGTTTTAAAATATTAGAGGAGATCATGATTCCATGATCCTGTTCAGCATCTCTAGAATCCTGGATTTATAAATCTTGTAGCCCTTCGTATTAAGTCATGTGACTCAGCTTCCAAACCCTAGTGGGACGATTTTCAAAAGCTCCCAATGTGACTGCGCGAATCCCCCTGATTTTTAAATTTTTGTTGCGCATACCTAACTGCAGACCACGCAAACCAGTACTTGGTGTTCGGATGTATTCTGCTGTCTGGAGGTAGTTTCTTTTTCCTGGCAGACCTGGTAGACCGCGCCCGCCAGACATGGCAAATTTTTGCAGAGCTCCCCATAGTGAAAGAAGGAAGGAACGGGGAGCTGGGCCGCGCCATAACGACAGAGAAAAACAAAAGTGAAAAGTTGAAGACACTTACTTGACCACTAAGCGTAGTGTACACCCATAGTATATTCCAGCTCTCAGTGTTTAATAGATATCATCAAAAATGGCTGCCTCTAGTAAGTTTGAAATAGCAAAGGGAATCACAAGAGGCTTCAATAGTCACCCAATCACCACGTTCAGTCTTCACCAATCACCTCTATTCATGTTTCATTATTCGTCACTCCAACAAATTTATACAAATCTTTGATATCTGGGGATTCTTCATCACCGAAAGCACCACTTATTATACTATCAACAAACTGTGAATTATAAAGCTAATGGGGATAATCAAAATCACAACGTTATCAGGAACCTCATTGCACGACCATGGAATCATTCATTACTTGCAAAAATTTGTCCCATCTCGTAGATTTCTTTTCATGTGGGCATGAAAATTTTTGAAGTGTCACATTTTGATCATACTGGATATTACAATCACCATCATCACTAGACGAAATACTACAGACTCAACAGAAATTCACAAGGTCCCAGGATGAACGATTGAAGCGGCCAAGGAAGTATTGATTTATTATGGAACCTATTAAGGAAGCACTATGAACGCCCCCTCGAAGATTCCCCTGTCTCCATCTCATGTTACCAGTATACTAACAATAATTTCCTATAGCTAAAGCTACTCAAGCTAAAAAAGCTGTTGTCAAGGGTGCTAACGGTTCTAAGGCCTTAAAGGTTAGAACCTCCACCACTTTCAGATTACCAAAGACCTTAAAGTTGAACAGAGCTCCAAAGTACGCTACCAAGTCTGTTCCACACGCTCAAAGATTAGACAACTACAAGATCATTGTTGCTCCAATCGCTTCTGAAACCGCCATGAAGAAGGTTGAAGATGGTAACACTTTAGTTTTCCAAGTTGATATCAAGGCCAACAAGCACCAAATCAAGAAGGCTGTTAAGGAATTATACGAAGTCGATGTCTTAGCTGTCAACACTTTAATCAGACCAAACGGTACCAAGAAGGCTTACGTTAGATTGACTGCTGACTACGATGCTTTAGACATTGCCAACAAGATTGGTTACATCTAATCCATTTCGCTTTAGTGTTTAATATAATATAACTTTAACTTTCATTTTAACGAGGTATTCCGAAAAACAATTTGTTCTCTATTCTTTCTTTATTGTCTGATGTATTTTGTAGGACGTAGGTTCACATAAGAGTCTAGTTGGCCGGCTAATTGTTGTTCTCGTTTGTTTGAGAGTTTGTGTGTCAACTTCATACTTCATACGTCGGACTTCAAAAGGCCTAGGTCAACAGCCTTCATTAAACTGATATATTCTTCAAGAGTAGACAACAATACTAATATATATCAAAGAGTCTGTGCCCTGAATCAAGCCTTTGTTTGATTCGTCCACCAACTGAAGTTCATTCCTTATCAATCGGACCCGCGGCGAAATGCGAAGCTCGTTTGATTGATAAATAACATCTCCGCAGTTGTATAAATGAAAGGCAAAGTACTCCCAGGCTCCCAACTCTGTTAAACACTTCGAATTGAACCTGTAATAGAGCCAGTTGCTTCGAATCTACTCTCATCTCAATCATGTCCAGAACACCTTTGAACCAACGTTATCTTGTGTTACTTAACAAGTATCCTTTGCTTACCAAATCCATCACTTCAGCAGTCTTAGCTATTCTCAATGAGATCATTGCCTCTTTGATATCTGGTGACTTGCAAAGTCTGGACATCAAAGGATTGGCTCTTAAACATCCATTTTCTATCAAGTTGCCATTGCTTGCCATCTTTGCCAGTTTGATCCAAACCCCTATCAATCATTACTTCTTCAAACTGATCAACTCTGTGTTTAAAGGTCCTTTGAACTTACAGAAGAAGATCAAGCAAACTTTAGCTTCCATGCTTTTACTTTCACCAATTCAAGCTTCTTTGATTTCCATATTCATCTCTTTGCTCAATTTGAAACCATCCATTGACTATGTGAATTTGTTAAGCATGGGGAAGGGCTCCAACTTACAACATCACAGATTCCAAGAAACTTTACGTACAGCTATGACCACTAAATTCCCTTCCATTGTTAAATCTTCAATCATCTCTACGCCTGTTGTCTTAACTGTGTGTCAGAAATATCTTGACCCTGAATATTGGGTTGTTTTCAGCTCTTTGGTTTACTTTGTCTTGGGAACTGGTCAGAACACTTTTGTCAAGATGGGGATAATGAAAGAAAGACAAAGACAACAGCTAAAGAAAGAAATAGAAGAGGAAGTTGAGTCTGATGAGGTTGCACATGATGATGCCTTGTGATGATCTGGTGTACGTCATCAAATGAAACATAGCTATTTTAATACATATTCATATCCATAACATATACCTTCGCAGACGAATTAACAATCAGTAATTGCTGAATATACAATCAGGAAACAATTAACGTAAAAAAGAATGAACGAGTTAGAATATAATAAATAAACAACGAACCCTATGAAACAAGCTAGCTAATGTACAAGATATATATGTAATCAAGAGTTCGACGCGTAGAGAAATGAAGAATAACAAAAGCAGCAGCAAATCTAAATAAAGAGGACATCTACTATAGCTTTTGGTAATATTCATGACACATGAAGGAGTGATATTAAGATTATGGTCTTGAGAAAGTGAATGCAAAGAAAAAGAGGAAAGTGGTTGTAGAATTGAAATGCAAAAGGGCCAAACAAAACTCAATTAAGCTTGAACAGTAGCATTGGCACCCTTAACGAAGTCAACACCTTTAGCAATGTTACCCTTCAATTGTTCCAAACAAGTGGACAAAAGTTCTTCTTCGTTTTCGTTAATGTGATTCAAGATATCGAATTCGATAGACTCAACACCCCTTGGACCCAACTTGACAGGAAGGGAGATATATTCGACATCTGTGAGACCTTTACTGGCAATGTAACTCTTGACTTCTGTTGAACCTTGAATGGATTGGTCCAATTGGATGTATGCAGATTCAATGATGTTGGTTTCCCCAGCGATGGCCTTCATCAAACTTTCAGCCAATCTGAAACCTGAGTAAGCCATGGATAAAGTGGCGGAACCTTGGCCCTTCTTAGCAGTGACGATCTCATCACCACCGAATTGAACTCTGTGGATTAAAGAGTCACGTTGTTCCATGGATAAGGATTCGTAGAAGGAAACCAGTTGTGAGTTGGAGTTGTGTGAAAAGATTGGGACGATTGTCTCCCCAGAGTGACCACCAATTACAGTAACATTTAAATCTTTGCTTTGTAACTTACCCCCGGATAATTCTGAAATGAAAGAATTAGCTCTGACTAAATCCAATGTGGTGACACCGTATAGTCTTCTTGGGTCATAGACGCCACATTTCTTGAACACTTCAGCAAAAATGGCAACAGTGGAGTTAACAGGGTTGGAGATCACCAAGATGTGAGCCTTTGGACAGAACTTGGCACAGTTCTCAGCAATGTTGGAGATGATACCACCGTTAATAGCAAACAAATCATCACGAGTCATACCTGGCTTACGTGGAATACCAGCTGGGATAACAACTAAATCGGCATTTTGTAAAGCACCTTCAAACCCTTCATCTGCAAGACATCCAGTTACTTTGGCGTCTGTGTCAATGTGGTTTAAATCAGCAGCGATCCCTGGGGTGTTGACTAAATCGTACATTGTCAACTCGTCAACTAATGGAGAGAGCTTTAAGAGTAATGATAATGGTTGACCAATACCACCAGCGGCACCGATGACTGCGACTTTCATTTTTGATTGTGTGTTTGTATGTGAAGGAGAGAGAGAGAGAAGATATAGAGAGTGTTTGGACTCTAAGGAATGTGGATATTACTAGACTAATCCATTATGGGTCATTACCAGCGCAGTCAAGAGCACACTAGTGAGGAAATCAACACACCTTTATACGAATTTCCCTATCTCAGTCTAGATTGTAGACAATTGAAAGGTTGCAAAGCTTGGATGGTCATTTGCCAAATAGCTACCTGCAGATCATGCAAAACGCAAACCCACCCCACCTACATGAAATAATTAGCGCCTGGTTGTGACCCTACTGCATACTGTTCCCGCGACAATTTCCTCTTTGAGCATATCTTGCTTATGTAACAGCGATAGCGCTGTTATGTAAGCATGCGGGAATTTTTTTGACACATAGTAAACTTGATTACATAACAGCGCTATCGCTGTTACATAAGCAGAATTTGAATCAATTGGCATGATCAAGCTGCAGATAGCTCGGCATTAAATTCTTTGGCATACATATGTTTTCAAAATTAACCAGCTAAAGAAGCCGTTTTATAAGCTGGGAAAGAGTATACATAGGACCGTTGTGGACCGTAGTTGAATCAAATATTGATGTTTATGGTCTTTGAGGGATTTAATTGGTTGGAAGTGTACTGTGTACGTTGAATTGTTGGTAGTTCTTTGTTGCGCTGGAGTTTATGATAAATTCAAAACCGGAACCATGGATCCGTGTACGAACTCAGCTAACGCAGCTCATAGACTAAGTCACTAAGGCTCAACTAGCTGTCAAGTCAAAAGTTGGATAAACGACAGCATGGCGGCAAGTAGTAGGTGCGTTTGAATTAGAGAAGTTGAAAGCACTGTGTACATTTGTAAGTTGTAACAAGTTTTCTCTATCTGGGACTCGGATAACTCTGGAGTCTACGGAGTATAATAGGCGCTGTTGTATCAGATCTCACTAATATAAGGCTAACTAGCTGAAGATTTATAAATTGTGACACATAGCGAAGATGACTTGAGAATGTAAGATCACTTGACCTCTCATGACCAAACTGTCACCAAAACCATTGACCAGATCTCATCGGTCACTGATTCCATAGCCCGGTGTAAATAACATGGCTAGCACTGCAGGGCCAGTCAAAACTCCGTATCTGTCGTCTGCAATATTTAATTCTGATCTACTAGTGGTAGTTATTTCTTCGCATGATCAACCTCGAAAAGATATAAATATCTTTGGTGAGAAGAAGAGAGCTTATAGTATTATCCTAAATAAGTTAGCTATTATTCAATTCAACCTAATCTTTCTTGGGCTTCTCTTAGCATGATCTCCAACTTATCAAACCTCATCATTGACTCCTGAAACATAGTCTTAATATCCGGATGCAACTCATTATTCGAAACACTGCCGCTGATGGTATGTGTTGCGATGGTCGTGTCACTTGAATTTGAGTTGGAAGGATTATCGTTGTACTTGGAGAGAGAAGAAGAAGACATGATGATGTCTGAGTTCGAGCGTGAAGATGATGAAGTCGTTGATGCTGATGTTGGGGAGGAAATAGTGACGTCGATATTGTTGTCAGTTGCTGCTGTGGCTGTGTCCGTGGCGATGAGTAATGAAGATTGAGACAAAGGTGGTGTTAGCTCTGTTAACAACTTTGGTCTTTGCAATTCCCCGGATAAAACCAATGGCAGCTTGGATAAATGTGCGATCAAGTCGTCTCCTTCGAATGAGTCGTCCACGTTCTCGTTCTTTGTTGTTGTGGTTGTTGGTGGTGTAATGCTGTTGAACGTAGTGTCGCCGATATCGTTTTCTTCGGTGTCGATGATGGTAGAATTGTTGAGTTCTTCTTCGAGCTCTTTTGATTGGCCTTGCTCTTTGTCAGTGCCTAAGTCTTTCTTGGCGTCTCTCAACTCGTCCTTGATCAACTCCTCTAATAACCAAACCGATCTATTGCGTTGTCCATCCTCCTCTTTCTTCTTGGGGTTCTTCTTTTTGTCCTTCGATTCTTCTCCACTTGCAGAATCACTGAACCTCTGCTGTTGGTCCTGCGACATTGGCGGGGTGTACTCAGAAGCAGTCGATGGTGAGTAAGTTCCTATGGATCCGACATTTGAATCGTTATTATGGTTCAAAATGAACGAGCCAGGTTGCAATGGTGCAAAATCATCAACTGCTATGCCGGTGTTGATGTCCTGGAAATATGGATGCTGGATTGGTTCAGGAGTGGATTGGTCTATGATTCCATCGGCCATGAATGTTGGCGGTTTGCGACGTTGCTGTCTTTTCATTGGCTTTGTGAGCGTCAACGGAGCCACAAACGATTCGCTGGCAATGTCACTGTTTGTCTCGATTGGTCTTTGCACATTGCTGTTGCTGTTGTCCTCGGGTGTTGCTGTGGTTGTTGTGAGTAAGTCTTCGTATTGGCTGTCTGACATCGAAGAGGAGCTGTCGCTGTGTACAATGTCCTGTCCGTCGTCTTCGATCTCCGTTCTTCTGATATCTCCCTGTTCTTCTTCTTCGTATGATTCGCCATCTTCATCGTCGTAGTTTCTGTTGAACCCATGCAATAAACGTCTCTCGAACTCCTCGTCTGAATCGTCGAACTGATCCTGACCCTGTCCATACTCCTCATCACTTGAGTCATAACGGTAAGTGTCTTCGCAGTCATAGCTGAGCACCTCCTCATCGAACTTGACTCTAACCAATCTCTGATCCTGTTGGTCTTGAAGCTCTTGCTGTGACTCCTCTCCCCAGCTGGAGAACCTCTCTTTAGTCAGCGCCTTCTCTGTTTCTTCATTTTTCCAACAGTTCAATCTCGCTAATCTCTCACAATAATCTTCAAGACAATCAACAGGCACGAACCCTATCTTGCCCGCATAACAGGAAGAATCATCTTGGTTGTCTGTGGTTTTCTTCTCGCCAGTGCTGGCACTGGCACTACCTTGGTTTCTTACTAGCCACCAATAAGAATCCTGATCATTCAAAAGTTCCACTTCATCATCTTGATTCATAGAGCAATGTGATGGATCTGTGCCTTTGAAAGCATACAGGGCGTAATGTTTCCCTGGTGTTAATGAAGTCGGTGGAGGTGGTAGTGCTGGGAAATCAGGATTCAACTCTGACTCTGAATCTGAATCTGAGGCAACGTCTGTGCTGGTCTTGGTGTTGGTATTGATGCTGGATGTGCTGACAGGGGACGATTGTTGCTGTTTGTTTAGATCTTGGTCAAGAATCGTCGTTTGGATACGGAGATGGTTTTTCTTCCTTTGGCTTAATGACAGGCCGTCTTGTTGATCTTCCTGCTCTTTGCTGTTCGTATCTTCTTGGTTCAAAGGTGTGACTACCACTGAGGACGATTGACTGCTGGTGCTAGGTGAGAAGATCCGTATGTTTGCTTTAGGCTCAACTAACAGTTCATTGTCCGGGTTGGAAGGCGAGAGAAGATCCGTGGAGGACAGCTTGTCTATCAGGTTTTGAAGTTTGGCTTCTGAGGTCAAAGATTGGGTCATGTTCTTTAGTGAATTATGTGTTGATTGATGCAATGAAATTAAATGAGAGAAAATGAAATGGGATAAGTTTGGTTGAATGATTTCTAAATCTGTGTGTCCATAAGAGAGACTTCAAGTGAAAGACTTATGAAATATGAATCAACCAGATATAACTATAGCAAGCTGAATATTTCACTAAAAAGTATCCCTTGTTGGCTTCAAAAAGTGAAAGAAATCTTAAATACAATAGTTTATAGTTTATTATTTTGATCAGATCAAATCTCTGCCAAATTCCAATTTGTCAATCGATCTAATTTTTACGAACGCTCAGGATCAATTCCCCCTTCTAAATCTCTCGCACGGCTGAGCCTAAATGTCCAATGAGCTAGGCTCGCTACTAGTCGCTAGGCAGGGACATTGTCCGAATTGGAGTTTCGGAGTATTTTACACAGGACCGATTTGAAATTCCAAACCAAAACGTAAACAAATCAACAAAGTCGACGACGACGCGTTAAGTTCCAGCTTTATAATTGTGTTTCTGTTTTATTCAACCTTCAAAAAGGATTACCAAACTAACACATAAGTAAACCTTGATCTGAAATAATTTTGAAAACAGCGTCAGTCTTCAGACTATATATAAACTTGAAAACATGGTTCATGGTTTCCTTTCACAAGGATCTTCAATCAGTGTACCTGCGTTGTACGCCCAAATTTCAATATTACGATCTAGATCTAACTGGGGTGGACACTGAACATGACAAACGTCACAGTACTGAACGTCCATTCAAACAAATATACACGATCACATGATCTTATAATATATAACCTTAGAAAGGTATCAATATAGTTCATTAATATTGCCGATTCAAAAGGGTCAAGAGTCTAGACTTTATATGTTCTTCGAGTGTTGAAGCTATTATTTGTTCAGCTTTGAAATTGATCGGATCCCATATATAGCAAAATAACGCGATATTCGGACATTTTTGTATCTTTTTCAAATTTTTTGTCCTTTCCTGTTTTTTTACAGGGGCCAAAAAAAAAACAGACATTTTCAACGCGAGCCGCGGAGATACGCATCTCGGATTTAATTTCAAGCCTCTGTTTTTGTCTAATCGATTTAGTGTGTAAATTGAATTTAAGTTCAAAATTGTATCATTAAAAGTCATAATATTATTATTCATTTCATCAAAATACGTACACCTATACACCCTTTATAACCCAAGACCCTTACAAGCTTACTGTGTTCCTTTAATCTGATTAATCAAAACAGCAGCTGTAATCTCATCAACATCCTGAGCGTTCAATAAATTTCCAGCTTGAGCAGCTTGAATCATCCCATTGTTCAACAATGATTCTATTTTCAACTGTTTGCGTGACTCAGTCATCACAGCTAATGGGGAAGTCTCCAGATCTGTAGGATTTGTTGAAATTGATGAGGCGGAGGAAATCCCAGAAGAAACAGACGAAGATGAAGAGTTCAACACGTTGTTTAGCCAACTTTTGCGCCCACCATTTCCCCCTGAAATGTTTTGTGTTGATCCAGATAGAGAATTGGACGAGATGGAGCTTGGTAATGACGATGATCCCGAAGTGGACCCACCACGGGTAGAATCAAAGTACGGCGTTGTAGGGGTCTTGAAGTCTGCTTCGGTGAATGGCTGAGTGCGGTATGAGATGGATTGTGAGAAAGATGTCGCTGTTGGGGTGTTGGAATTAGACATGGAGTTCGAGTTGTGTAGTGTTTGTCCATGATGAGAAGCTTGAGCTGGTGGAGGTTGGATGTAATTGGCAGATAGTGACGACGTGGCCTGGTGAGAGAAGGACAGGTTATAAGGACTTAGCAGCAGCGTGTCAGAGTTGAATCTTGCAGAGTTTGAGCGGTCTGAGAATGTCTGAACTGAGGGAAGATGCTGATGTTGGTGCTGATGATTGTATGCTGAGCTCCCATAGAACGAAGAAGTGGAAGGAGACGGCACAGGACTGCTCCCACGTAAGTCACTGGTAGTTGCGAGCTGAGTGAAACCTGTAGTGCCGCTGCTCATGAATGGAGGGATGATCGACGTAGTTGTAGGTGAAGATGTGGAAGAAGGATGGCTGAAACTATTCGATTTGAACCCAAAATTCAAAGGCATGGGGCGACGTTTGGATTTGAACTGCGATGGTCTCATTAATGTTGAGTTTGTGTCCGATTCGGAATCAGCTAGCACCTTGTGTGGCTCTTCGTCTTCTTCGCTGCCTGAGCTTTCTTCGGAATCATTGAATGGTGAAGCTGACCGGCTCTGGAAATCAGTTTGCATTTGTGGTCCTAGGCTGCTCGGTTGTTGGATTTGTTGGTATGGTTGCATGTGGATGTTTGGTAGCGACCGTGGATGCTGGTGGATATGTGGATGCTGATTCTGTTGCTGATGCTGATTCTGGTGTTGATTTTGATGTTGTGGCATATGATGATGTTGTTGTTGTTGTTGTTGCTGAGGAGCAATCTGAACAAGAGGATGATGCTGTTGTGGTGGTGGTGGTGGCAGTGGCTGTTCGTTGATAATCACTGGACTTAAAATCGCCACATTTTCATGGGCGTGAACAGTTTGCTTGTGTTGTCTAAGGTTGTCCAGTCTTGAGAACTTCCTCGAACAGTACGGACATTGGAACGGCCTCTCGCCCGTATGTTTTCTAATGTGTCTAGCTAGATGCTCAGATCTCGTAAAAGTCATATTACATCCCGGGAATCCCAGACATTGGAATGTCCTGCCAGATTTGGTTCTCTTTCTCGAGCTGCTGGACTTGCCACTGTGTGTTGCTGTTGCTCCGGAACTCGACGAGGTTGGGCCTCCTAAGTTGGAACCGATGTTCCCCTCAGTCTCTGATTGTCCCAGTGCTGAAGGTGATCTTACCGGTGATTTTGATTGGTCAGATGGCATAGGAATGGGTTGTGATGGATGGGTGATTGGGTGGCAGGTTTATATGAGTTGTAGTTACTGATCAGTGTTGGGTTGTGTGGGCGGATGGTATGTGTGAAAATCCTTTGAACAGTCGTGGCTCGTCGTGTTTTGTGTAGTCTAAAGAAAATGCAATTTATCAGTGGGAATTCTCTGGTTATAAACAACCTAAAATGAAGTAGTGGAGCTTGGTTTTGTACCTGAATGTTGAACTTTGGTGATCTATCAGAGTTCTTGAGGTGTATCTGGAATAATATATTGGAGCAGTAGAGTTGTATGTACATGTCAGGATTGGAGTTTAGCGTATTCGATTTCTGTCTGGGTCGCTTGTTTCATAATTCTCAGAAGGGTGGAAGACCAGTGCGATCGTTGCGCCGAATCCCGATTGCGAAAAAACGATTTCGGTGGAGGGACAAAATCCATGCACTTTCCTGTAGACTTGAGCTGCAGCATTATGCGTCTTTCTGCAGAATTGTGCGTCTGCTCCGTAAATTTAAAACAAATAGGATAAACTGATATTTTGTAAACGTGTCCTTTCTTCTTCAAATTTTGATCATTATACGTCTCTCCGACCTTACTAATGGGTAACCGAGGAAATATCATCAAATATGCAAGAAATCGCTTTTATTAGATTGGAAAGTAACACAAAATAAAATCTCAGGTCCCAGAATTCACAATGCACTCTGTATAAGTAAGGATGCCGCACGAAAAAAACTTTGAAATATCCGTCAAAGGATCTGCAATCTGAAACTTGTTCCCCAATGTCCATGTAAATTAATCGCGTCGTGTAAACGAACTCAGGCCTTCGAGAATCCATTCTAAAGCTAATTATACAACCCCTCGGTGTGGAAGCATCATCCCGTGGTGTTCAAACTTCAAACTTGACGTTTCTAATTGGAGAGAGTTGACTTCATTTTATTGATCAAACGAGCTACGATCCGTCGGTTAAAACAAAAAAATGGCTCTACAACTCGGTATTCCAGAATCCTAATTTGGTCTTTGAGCTTTGAATTTTCGGAGTTCGAATTTCGTGCCTTTTTCCCTAAATGAGATCTAGGGGAAACAAGATTTTTCCCACAGATGAAGCTTTTAGCCTTCGGCTTCTGTGTGTAAGGGGAACAGGCCTAGTTGGCTGTACTTAGTCTTCGGAACCTGGATCCTTGGAATAAATCTTTCAAACGTCTCATCATAAATCATGATTGGACACTGGCTTAAATCAGAGGATCTGTCACCTGTGCATCAAAATTTGAGGCCTGATTGTTCAAACAATGTGCTGATTCGAAACAACCTTACAGATGACTATGAAGCGAAAATCTTTGAAAATGGAAATCGTAGATCTTATGAATTCCAATGTCCAGTGTCCACCGAAGCCCCTCCGCTAAGTCCGCAGTCAAATCCGCCCGCCGACACGAATATTTTAAATTTCCCGTGTGCTGCGCCCCCAGGCTAGGCGCCAGGCACAGGAACGTCACTTCTGACGACATTTTTTCGTGTTTTGAATCTTGAATCTTGATTATTCCTTGATTTCCTCCTACATATCATGATTATTCTCACTTTTGGCTTGAATTTAATTGGTTTAAATCCTCTTTGTTTTGCCATATATGAACTACTTTTCTTCTTCTGAGTCCTGAGTCCTTGCCTTTATGTTGAGCCGTGAATAGTATCATCGCGCAGCTAGCTACAGCCTACAAGCTACAGCTCGCAGCTAGAAGAACCCTTAAGCTTCAAAGCCACTTATTCGTCTTGAATTGCACATGACATCAGATCATAGAAAAGATCCAGCAGATGGAAGGACTCTTGCCTAGGAGGTTCAAACTTCAAACGGTACTGTGAATATTCGTGATTGTAATTGGTTCTTTGTGCAAAAAAGAAGAAAAAAAAGGTGTTAAGATTCAAGGGCGGTTCGGGAATCGGCAGCTATTTCCAAATATATAATAATGGCCTGGCTGCCAGGAGAGTCGAGAAATTGAGATTTCAACATCACTCTTTTTTTTTTTTTTTTAAACTTAAACGTTGTTATTAAAATTCAAT
>JAKTWX010000002.1:67541-130354 GCA_030582275.1 Waltiozyma pijperi
TCAATCGCAACAAACGTCGACGTGCTTAAAAACACGGCCAGTAATATATATATTATATATAAATTTAACATGAAAAGCTTGTGATTTCTGAACCGCGTCCTGGACGGAAAATATTATTATATTAATGCAGGCCAAATATTATATTATATTTTTAATTGATAAGCTGCTAATAATTGGAATATAATTATATTCAACTATTAATAATTATATTAGGAGCTATAATATTTAAATATATATAATATTATAATTTTCGGATATTTTTAATTTATTTAATATTTATGACGTCGATCTGGCTGGCGGCCACTAGCTGTAAAATGCAGCTGACAATATTCAAGAGAAATCTATACATACATAGTATTTAAGATCGACTCCTTACGTCTTTTTTAATTTTAGGACGCCGCAATTTTTATCGAATTTCAACATTTCAAGACTTAAATAAAAGCCCAGGAAAATCTAAAGAGAAAGCAGCTTGAGACAGAGTTTTGATTTAGGACCTAGATATTGAGTAAACAAAGAAATTGCGAGTTTACCATGGTAAAAATCCTTACCTTTAGCCTTACCTAGCGAGATTAGTTTCAAGCTAAAGCCGTCGCAATACTCTCATTTGAAAACTAATATTAACAGTTGGATATTATTGGAATAGTTTTGCGATCATGGACATGGCTTAATTGTTAATATACACGTCGTCGATGAATTAGCTCCGGTACTGACGTAATTGCTAGATATTACATTATACCGCGTTAATATAAAACTCTCCAAAAACACAGCTTGGATCGCATTGCTAATGTCTAATGTCGCAAGTTTATAAGGAGTTGGATGCCACAGGCCACATGCCACAGACCACAGACCACATGAGGCCAATTCAGATAATTAAACGTAATTATATATTAAACATAGCTGCTGCACATTGAGATAATCTTACGCGGCGCACTATATTGATGAATAATATATATTGTTGTGGACGTTTATCTTGAGGTTAAGGGTCTGTCTACACTGTTGAAACAACTGTTGTAAATAGGATTTGTACCTCATTGTTGACTTGCTTTATAAAATACTATCTAGAGCTATAATAAAAACAGTCTAAGTAAAAGAACAGAGACGTGAAACATATCCTGTAAGTTGTAACCATTCCGGCTGTTTGAACCTCTTTGGGAAAGTATAGCCTATCATCTCGATCTGTTCCCTAACAGTTTATAACTATGTTAATGCCGGGTGCATGGTCTTTATGATTCACTATTTATAATGTGCGCCAGTTAGTTATAGTGCTAGATGTACTATCTTCAACAACGCTCAGATCATTAATGATACAAATAATTACATTAAAATTATATGATACAAATTAAATAAAAAGCCGGGTCCAAATTGTATATTATTGACGAGTTTAACAAAAACTGTTAAAGTTCCGGGTTTCCTCAATGCACTCAGGTCTGAATATTTAAAACGGTAAACCAATCCCCATATATCAAACAAGGGTCTTTCTAGAACCAGTGAAGAGATATTGGACAAGATAGACTTGAGCAATAGCCATCCCAACGATTAAGATGACTTCGTAAATGGAGAAGTAAAAGATTCGACTCTCCGTTGATTTAACGGTAAATTGATTTCTGTTGTTCCTTGTGCGGTAGTACTGTAATGTCTTAGAGACACTGTTCAAAGTGGTTTCGATGTGTTCCACAGAGTTAATGATCCCTTCAACCTCGACATGCTGTGTTCCTGTGTTTGGCAATTCAGCTCTGAAGTCCGATTCTAAATGGATCTCGAAATCAACAACTTTTTCAGAGACTTTGGAGAACAAATTGCTGAAACAGAATTCGTATTCACCAATTTCTTCAGCATTGAAGGCCCAATCACCTTGTCTTTGTCTCTCTTCAGAACTTATAATCTTACCTTGAGGAGATTTGATGGTGTAATCGATATCAAAATCACCACCGGATTGAACAGCAAAGTAGTAACCAACACTGGTCTTAGCCTTTTGAGTCAAGATGTAGTAGCATGACTCTTCTTCTGGTTTAAGAACTATGGTAAGAGCGGAAGATGACACCAATGTGAGGAGGGCGAATAGTGAAAGTATTTGTTGATGAAGGAGCATATTGCGGAATGTATGAGATGTGAGATATGAGATGTGTAAGAAAGCCGCTGTAGTGTAGTCTAAGTCTTGATATTGGTATATCAGATGATGCAATTTATGTGAAATGGAAGAGGAGAGAATCGAATGAATGAAGAACCCTTTTTTCTATTGTTGATCCCTTGGAATGGAACTATGGCGTATGAGGAAAGACGAAAAAAATGTATGTGAAAGACTCCAACTAGCTGACTTGAAAGCAATTGAGACTTGACAGTAGTATCCAGTGTTAAATTGAAAGTTAGAACTACAAGATCTTCTTTCTTTCCCTCATTCCATTTCAGCTCTGAAATAAATTCCAAATATCATAAATAGCCGCTGCCAGCTGCGCAATCACAAAGAATTTAATTGTGTGTCCCCAAATCCAAAAATAGCTTAAAGCAAAATACAATTCCGACCAATCCAAGATTTTAGATGTCCAGTCACGTTTCATATCCCGTATCTTCCGAATTGGGGAATTTGTCAACAAACAAGCAAATAAACAAAGACAAGCTGACATAATATGACGTATCTGCCATCTTGGCCGTGGATATCCGAGATTCCTTGTAAAATGTAAGGCTGCTATGTAATTTTTATTGCACCGAAGTATCCGAAGCAGTTTGAAGACTCAGCGGAAAAGTAAAGATAACGTACTGTACAGGGAAATTTAATAATTGAAAGAGTCACACAGCTAGTAGTAGAGAATTTATTGGAAAATTAGATTCAAAAACAAGGTCAATCTCCACACACACAGTCTGAACATTTAACATTGCATTCCACCAAATTTCGATTCACAGTTGAAGCCCCCCACTTATAAGTGATGTCAAACCATAACCGTTATAACTCTGCAGAATCAGAGACTGGGGAAGGCAGCGGTCTCTTCAGAAGAAACACCAGTCCAACAGTACGATACACCCATCCAAACACCACTCCAATATACCACACCAACATAGATGATTCAAGCTCGTCCTACCCTTCTTCATACACTGCTGGCGATGACACGCTGAATGGCAATGGTCCTTCAAGTTTAACCAAGATTAAATCTACTTCAACTTCAGCCTCAGCCTCAGCAGGACAGGGGAATTTCGCAACTGGGTTCTTTCAAACGATCAGCAACACTTTCAAGCTCAACACCAGCTCATCCAACTCAAGTGAAGATGAAAGTGTCAGCATCCAGGAGACACTACGAACGATTATGAACCAGAAGGCATCAGCTAAGGATCGCACCAAGGCAATGTCATTGATTCTCACAAGATTTGATTCATGTTCTGACAATATGGGAAACTTCAACGATAGTCTGACTAACTTGATCCCTTCACAAATATGGACAATGGCCAAGCTTCAGACACTCCTTGACTCCTCAAAGCACAGCGATTCACTAAGAGGCGTGACGTTAGCATTCTTGGAGTTACTTTGTTATTTGAACGAGTACGATGGGTTCCTGATCGATATTAATATGAGCCATGAGGGCGGGATTGGGCTGGATACTAAAGAGATGAGATCCGTGGGGTATTTGACTGACTTGATCCACTCGTGTTACCAGGGTAAAAAGAAGGGGCAAGATAACCAGTTCAAAGTGGTGTTGAGAATCGTGAAGAGATTGACCAATGATGGGACCTTTGTGTTCTTGCAGAACTATCTATCTGAAGTAGTGGGGCTGACGAGACTGTTTATTGCCAGTTCTTTGAGGTTGAAGTCCTTTGGTGACGATTCTGAGACGGAGATTGAACTATTGAAATTCGTGCAAAGCTGTGTGAGATCTGGCGTCTTTGGAACGGATCACAGCAATTCCAGTGGAAGTGAAAAGCTGGAAACCGAGGACGAATTGATGAAGCTGATGTTTGAGACGTCGCTTAAGACAGGAGACAAGCTGATTCTCCGTGAGTGCATCCTTGTTATGAACGAGATAATCTTACAGCATCAATCCCACATGTCTCAGTCCAAATGTCTCAACAGCGAACAGTGCTTCACGATGTTGGAAATTCTAACCAACAGCATGGTTCTCGACATGGAGTTTTACGAACTGGGCGCCGAATGTGTGATGAACGTGATCCAAACACACACAAAGACCTGGGAAGAAGTGTACGAGCTGCTAGTTCGTATCGTTGGATGTGACGGCACAGAGAACAAGAATATCAATGCTTCAATCGGAGCAATGAAGTTTCTCATCTCCGCTCTAAACGATGGCACCATCTCGTTGCAGAACATTGACTTGATGAAGTTGGTCCAGACGTTGAACGTGATAAGCCAATGGGAGAAGCTGGGCATGAACTGTATGGTCCTGCAACTTTTGGAAAGAGTGATTTTAAGGAAGTTGGGGTACATTCAGAGCTTCACAGTTGAGAAAGAGGACGACAAGAACGAAGTCGAGGTGTGCCACTTGATTCTCCAAATCTTGAGAAATGTCTCTGTGAACATCGCTAATAATGAGAAGAAGAAGAAAAACGACAAGACGCTGCTTGAGTTGACGCATTTCTTCAGACAAATCATCAATGTCTCGATTCAGAATTTGTTGGATACCGCCGCGTACCCTGGTGATATCTCTGAGTTGATCCATACTTTGCTCTTGTCCAAGGATGTGCAAGCGGTTCTCAATGTGAAGAATTGCATCTATGTGATCAGATGGTTTGTCAACGAGGGAAAATTGACCCCTGGAGACTCAGAATCGCCTAACAACAAGGAATGGAGAGACACTTTGACGTACGTCATGAGCTTGTTCTTCTCTCAGGAGGCCAACAGAGACATTTCAGTTAGAAAAGCCATGATCCGTACGGCGTTTGATCTCATTAGAACTTTGTCTGGCACGGAAGACTCCCAGTTTGTCAGCGACTTGCTATTCAAAACGTTACTTAACGGCAACGATTCAACAGAGATCATCACAATCACATCACAACTTCTCATGGATTTGTGTCTCGAAAGTCCTCAAGTGTCCAGCTCGTTGCTAAAGAGATACGTCGAGGATAAATTGGCCGAGTTCCCGATCAGAAATCTAATCATTGTCACGAAATGTTTGATATCCAACTTCATGGTTCAATTTCTGAAGTGTGATTTGAACACCACAGCAAGCGCCACTGAAGAATCTTCAACGTACACCTACAACCTGCTAATAACCATAACCAACCACACATTAGCCACATACTCAGCGAGCCCATCCACTTCTCAATCCACAGATCTTCTTCTTTTGACCAGTCGTCTCCTTGTGCGTCTCCGTTCGTCTTTCGACAACCAAGTCTACATCACGGCACCTTCAGACATCGAAGGATTATCCGCTGCTTTCGGAAGAAACGTCAAGATGGAGAAGACAGAGAGTAAGCATGAGAACGACAAGATGGAGTTGGACCAGAAATGGTGGTACCCCGAAGACGTCGAAGAGATTATCCCGAAGGCTGCCATCAATAGACCTTCGCCGTTCTTGAAATATATCGGGAATGGCAACGACAGAGGCATCGATATCACTTCATGGTTCCAGATCGTGATCAAGATCATCTCCACGGGGACAAACTGGGAGATTTACTCTTTCATTTATTGTTATTTCTGTCCACAATTGTCCAACGTCAGCTTATTCACTTCCAACCCGAACTGTGGAGATTTGATGCGTCAATTCACGTCGATTCTTACAGATCAGCTTCGTTTGAACTTGCCTTCTTCACTAAGTGGCTCTAACACGAAGAACATACCTAAGACAGACCTCCAAATCGCCATCATCAGAACCATCACACCGTTGCTATCGTACGTTCAAGAATATATTCCGAAACCACAACAAGACCAACTTCTCAATGTGATCATCACCACGACGTTGCCAACGACCACTTCGATTTCCTTGGAGACGTCGTTGAAGCTGCTTATCCCTACGATGCACTTGCTAACTATCATTCTCCACGTTGCGCCATTGACATTGAAGAAACACATCCCGTTGGTTTTGACGCGTCTACAAACCAAAGTCAGCTCAGGGACGTTTGTCAACATGATTGCTCCTCATTTATTAGAATGGCTTATTACTTTGAACGGCAAGCAACAAGGAATGGGGTTGACTTTGGTCGAGAGGAAGTGTGTTGTTGGATTATGTGTCAGATGTATCCAGTTTGCACGTGATTGGTTTGTTTGGAGACGCAGAAAGAACAGTAATGGAACTACTCAAGGTGGGGCTCAGGGGGCTCCTCAGGGAAGGCTATTGCAACATGGCGCTCTACCGGAAGTTGATTTCAAGCCATCAACAGGCAAGGAAGATTCTGAATCCCAGGGAAATGCCGATATAATTCCAAATTACATCCTTACGTTGTCCTATGATGTGATGACAAGTTGGTTTCTTAGTGTTTCACTTGAAGATCGTCCGGAATTGGCTAAGTTTGTGATTACAAATCTGATCAACAGTGACAGTGGAGGCGTCATCAGTGATTTGAATTTAGGGTTTGTTGATTTGATTGAGAGGTTCACTTATGCTGATTTGAAGATTGGTAGTGGCGGTGGTGGAGTTCCTTGTAAGGACCCAAAGTTTGAAACAGAGGGTGTTTCCTCGGGTAACTGGGTTCTAGGTGAGTCGGTGGTCACTATCAGTACGCTGAAGAAGACTGGGGAGAGTATGGTTGTTGTGAGAAGAGCCTCGGGTATATCTCAGTACTGGATTAGCAGCAAGCCACCAGTTGCAGACGAAGAAGTCGAAGACGAGGAAGAAGATGACGACTCTGCGGAGTACACTGCTCAGCACATCCTCCTTCAATTGTTGTCGCACAAATCACCAATCCCATCTCCAAGCCAGTCCAACACACACCAAAAGCCACTCTTGATCCCTCCAATCCCACAGCTAACTCGTTCTTTGACCACATTGGACCACATCCCAACCATCCAGACCCACAAGATTGGTCTCTTGTACATTGGTCCAACACAGAACCATGAATCCGATATCCTTCGTAACACCACCGCATCTATTGATTCTGAGGAGTATTCCGAGTTCTTGGATGGGCTTGGGGGTAAGATCAAATTGAAGAAAAGCAAAGGAAAGACCCAATACACTGCTGGGTTGGATACAAATAATGACGCCGATGGGGAACATGCGTTGGTTTGGAAGGATAAAGTGATGCAATTGGTCTGGCACGTCACTAGTATGATGCCTAACTCGAAGACAATTTCAGAGACCGCTTCAGAGGTCCAGAAAGCTGAGGCCGAGGTGGAGAATGGTATGCTGAAGAAACGCCACGTCGGGAACGATTACGTCAATGTGTTCTTTGACGAATCAGGGATCGATTTGGATCAAAGCAACGAGGACAATGAGAATGATGACGATTCCGCTTTTGACTTCAATGTGATCAAATCTCAATTCAATTTCATCAACGTTGTCATCCAGCCCCATTCTGTTACCTTCCACTCCAAAAATAAGGACATGGACACAGACAAGACTCAAACCAGCACCACACCAGCAGCAACTGGCGGCTCATCAAAGGAGAAACTATACAAGGTGAAAACGTACCGTCGTAAGGGGATTCCACCAATCTTCTCCACGACCCATTTCAAAATCATCCCCTTGTCTTCAATTCCAACAATGATCAAACAGCTAAGTCTCTTATGTGACCAATTCGCTAACGTCTGGCATCACAATTACCAACTATCCTCCTCCTCTTCATTTTCAGACAATTCGGATGGCTCAGAGGGAGATAAGGCTTTGTATCAGTCGAACTGGGCCCATAGAGCAAGACAGATCTGCACGATTAGAGAAAGAGTGGAGAAGCATTATGAGAATGAAGAGCTGAAGAAGAAGAAAGAAGAAGAATTGGATCCTAATTCGTCCAATGGGAATGCTAACAATGGGGCTGGTGGTGGCACTGGTTCGACTGTTGGTGGCGGTAGGATGAGAGGTAACTCCATGAGAAGCTTCAGTAAGGAATGATTGGTACTGTAAAGCCTGTTATATAAATTTATTCATGACTATTTATTATATTTAAACCTTATATTATTATGTAATCCAGGACGCCTGCCATTTGCAACGGGTAAAATTAGTGAAAGCCGCGCCCCTCAATTTGGAACTGCGAAGCCAAAAACGAACTGCGGGAAGTTCCGAAATCAGTTGCAGTGACGTACTTTAAGATCTAGGGGCTCGCCTTATCATTGGTTCATTCCTTTTGTATATAGCCATGTATACAATGAACTGAGTCGATTTCAAACTATACATCAGCTCCAAAAATATGTTCTAAACTTTTCATCTCCAACTCCAACTCCAACCAACTAACCAACTGAATTCTGCTCTGTCGTACTTCCCAAATCAAAAGTTATGCAAAACAGAGCCTTATCATCAACTAAAGTCTGTCTCTCAGACTCCAAGGGACAACTTTGTCTCATCCCAGCAACTATCATCTTCTCTGCAAACTCAGGCAAAATACTTCACATCTTCACCAATGAAATCCTACCGTCTTCTTCTCCTTTATTAGAAACTTATGATGTCCCATCTTCAAATTATAGAAACTTATCTCCTTATCTTATCCTTCCAGGTCTCATAGATACTCATGTCCATTTAAACGAACCTGGTCGTACTGAATGGGAAGGTTTCACCACAGGTACTCAATCAGCTATCATGGGAGGTGTCACCACGGTGATTGATATGCCCTTAAACGCCATTCCTGCTACCGTCAACGTTACTAATTTCAATATCAAGTTGAAAGAGGCAAAGAAACCAGGTAAGTTGTGGTGTGATTTAGGGTTTTGGGGTGGTTTGATCCCTGGTAACACTAAGGATTTGATCCCATTGATTGAGTCCGGTGTGAGAGGGTTTAAGGGCTTTCTCATTGAGTCTGGGGTTAAGGAGTTTCCGGAAGTTAACGAAATGATCATCAAAGATGCAATGATTGAATTGGAAAGCAAAGGGTATGGATTAAACGGTGATAGTGGAGAAACTATGTTGATGTTCCACGCAGAGAAAGTTCCTCCTTTACTGTCACAATCTTCTCATGTGAATGCTCATGCTCATGAAGAGGAAGAACAACAATCAGATTATGACTACAACCCAACGAAATATCAAACCTTCCTTGATTCACGTCCAGATTTCTTAGAAACGCAAGCTTTAAAGACCATAATTTCTCTCTCTGAACAACATCCTCAAATCCCATTGCATATAGTCCACATCTCTTCAGCTGAGACCATCCCATTATTAGCTCATGCCCAAAGAGAGTTGAACCTTCCTATTTCCGCAGAGACATGTTTCCATTATTTGACACTAAACTCAGAAACAGTCCCTGATAAATCCACGTCTCATAAATGTTGTCCACCTATTCGTTCAGAATCCAATCGTTTGCAACTATGGAGAACCTTATTAGAAGACCACGAGAACCCTGTTATTAAGACTGTTGTCTCTGACCATTCTCCTTGCATCCCACAATTGAAATCTTTGGAATCTGGGAATTTCATCACTGCTTGGGGTGGGATATCATCACTAGGTTTAGGTCTACAGATCTTACATACCGATTTATTGAAGTCGGGGATCGATGCCGATGTTGCTATTTTGAAGATCATCCAATGGTGTGCTGTTAACACCGCTAAACAAGTCGGTTTGGACCATTTCAAAGGGGCAATTCAAGTTGGGTTTGATGCCGATTTCATCATTTTTAACCCTATGGAATCTTATGTTGTTGAGAACTCTAAATTGTTGTTCAAGAACAAATTGTCTGTTTACGACGGAATGACTTTGACTGGGAGAGTCTTAGAGACTGTCTTGAGAGCTAATTCTGTCTTTGCTTATGATGTTGGTGTAAGTGATGTTGCTTTGGGGAGATGTATCTTGGAGAAGAGAGTCAAAATTAGATCATAGGATCACAGTATTGCATAGTCATATATAGTTCATTATTATTATTATTCACACGTCATTTTATTGACTTCTAATTGGAACGTAGATTTATCGATCACAAGAGAGTAATTTATCATATTACTGGGGTTAAAAAACTATAAACAGGTAAAAAGGGGCCAACTTTGGTACTCATGAAACCAAACAGCCAACGAAACAAAAACACAGACACAAAACAATCATTCTTCATCACTAACAATAGCATTTTCACTTAAAACGATCAACTTTTCAATACTGGCAAGATGCTTACCATAGTTACCTCTAGCGATCTGTTTCAAGTAAACTTTAATCTTTCTAATCAACAATCTCTTCTTAGCACCTTTGCTAACTTCAACCAATTTCTGAACGACATAATTGGCAAATTGATCCTTCATCATCAAACCCAAGCTGGATTGATCATCAACTGGATCGTCATTGTCTTGATCATTGCCCTGTAACACTTCACCAAGGATCAAAGTACGTTGGGCTACAGTGGAGTTAACAACACATCTCTCAACGACATTAGAAGCAAACTTATGCTTGGAGAATTCAACAACAGAACCCAACACCGTTTCAATGACATGGGTCTTGTCCTTTGGAGCACCGTTTTCAATGATATGTTGGATCACATAGTTACCATATTGGTCTTGGATAAGGAAGTATGTGAACTTGGACAATTCTTGAAGGATGAATTCTTGATCTTCAAAGGTTGAATACTCTAATAATCTTTGAATAACACGACAACCGTATGGATGAGTTGATAAGTGGTAAATCTGAGGTCTTAAAGAGTCCAAGATAAAAGAAACGTTTTGAATTGGGATGCATTCGATGGACTTTTGAATGACATGGTTACCGTTTTGATCCTTGATACAGTTGATAACGTCATCCTTCAACTCCTCAATGACTTCGATTTGAGAGGCCAATGGCAAGTGTTCAATAGCACGCTGGATAACACGACAACCGTACATTTGGAAAGACAATTGTTTGATTTGACCCTTCATCAAGGACAGTAAGATCAATCTTTGAGTCTCAGTACCATGTTCAAAGTATTTCTGAATCACATAGTTACCAAAGACATCGGTGATCAAGTTCATTGCATCTTCTCTGATTTCGTTGAAGATAACTTCCTTTTCTGTGGCATTAGTGTTCTTCATAGAAAGCTGTTGTTGAATGAATCTGGAACCATGTTGATCCTTGGAGAATTCAATGGCATTGCCAAAGATATCTTTCAAAGTGTATTCTCTAGTGGTATTGTTTCTGAATTCTTCCAACACTGGAGATCTGTAAATCTGACTCTTCGGACCCTTGGATTGGGCACCGGCACCACGACTGTTTGGAGTGGAGTTCTTTGGAGACTTGTTGTTTCTCTTTGGTGGACCACTGTTACTGTTGCCATTGTTACTAGCGTGGCCTTGTGGAGGTTGTTGTTGCTGCTGTTGTTGCTTTTGAGCTGGACCTTGACCTTGACCCTGAGCAGGTGGAATTGGTGGGAAGTTCTGGTTAGCCTGGGATGGATGTGGGTGTTGCATTTGTGGTGGGATTGGAGAATGAGGAGGACCGTATTGGAATTGATCATGAGGAACAAAGCCAAATGGAGAGAAAGCTTGAGGGTACATGAATGGTGGAGACCCAGGACCAACTGGTGGAAATTGATGAAGCGGAATACCATTTTGATCATCTGGACGCTTTGGTTGAGGGCCAAGGATTTCTGATTTCTTAGGACCAGATTTATCGGCATTCTCCTTAGATTCAGACTCGTTGGAGTCAGTAGATTGGGTTGGACCCATACCAACAGCCTGAGGACCTTGTTGCGGCTGCTGAGGAGGAAGTGGCAAGTAGCCTAACGGAGGAGAGCCCATTGGAACCATACCGTTGAACTGGTTAAATGAGAAGCCATATGGGAACATCTGAGGGTGTGGAGGAGCAAACCCGTTTGGCATAAACTGACCAGGGAACATGTTTTGTGGCTGAAGTGGTTGCTGAGGATGTGGTTGTTGCTGTTGCATCATTGGAGTGAAAGAAGTTGCAGTGGCAGCCTTTTGGGTGTTCCAAATACTGGTGGCAGGCTTTTGGTCAGCATTATCAAAGATAATAGAGTTATGTTCTGAGATATTGGCATCAGAGGCAAACGAACCTGATCTTGATTTTTGGTCCATCAATGGAGCAGTGAAGCTTTGAACTGGGGAATTGGACAAGTAGTTATCAATTTTCTCAGAAATAGACTGTCTGGTGTTGATAGAAGAAGCAGGATTCAAAGGATTGTTCAAGCTTTCGTTCAAGGAACCTGAAGAACTTTCCAAGAATGGCTTACTAGAAGCGATACCTTCTGGGGACAAGAAACTGGTTCTTCTGGAAGAGGAAGGAACACGGTTGCTGGTGGAACCAATGGACAAGAACCCAACACCACCACCTAACAATTCGACTTCTCTAGTGGCGTCAGCAACAGCGCTGAACTTATCCATGAATCTACCAGAGGAGGCACTTGAAGGAAGGCCATTAGAGATACCACCACTGATGGAAGCAGATACGAACAAGTTGTTCTGACCTCTTTGGCCATTGCTGATCCCACCAACTGATAATGTACCTGCTCTTCTGAAAACAGTGTTGGCGCCCGCGTAGTCTAAGGAGTCAGATTCAGAACCAACTTGGGATTGGTTGGCAAAGTTGTTGATGTTGTTGTTATCAGAGTGAGCGCTTAAACTGGAGATGATACTGGCAAAGTCTGGCTCGATGTCTCTGGATGAGGAACTACCACTGTTGGTCTCAGTGGAGTTGTAACCGGAAAGTTTGTCTAAAAGGGTCTGATTGTTGGATTGGTCTGGAGATTCTTTATCACCTGGAGGTGGAGAGTTAGTAAATGATCAAATAAAGAGAGACAGAGGAAGAAGAAGGATAAAACATACTGGTCATCTCTGCTTGTTTGCGTGCTTGTTTGGATTTGATGAATATAATGAATGTTGAATAAATAAAAGATAAACTATGTTCAAGGGGATGGCGGCTAATATGTATAAGAGGGACAAGTGACAAGTTGGAGTTGTGTAGTTTGAAGTATTATGTACAAGGCAGTTCAGCTCTAACAATTCCAAGTCAGGGTATATACAGTGAGAGAGTGGGATGTGAGGTTTTTGGAATGAGAAGAGTGAAAGAAACTGACTAGTGAGAGATCTTCCTTTATTACTTTTACGCCTTTTGTTTTTATTGAATCTCTCAGCTTATTTTCTGACGTCCGGCTAGCTACGCCCGGGTGTCGGATCAAATTTGGTTCTCAAATTTTCCTGGAATGGCTGATCGCGATTATTGCCATATTAGGCGAATATCATAATATGTGGCGTGTGGCGCGTTCAACCTCACACCCACACATGAATGTTATATGATGTCTATTGGTATTCATTGTATTGAGCTATTTACATCACATACGTGATTCGTCTATTACTTTTTCAAAGGAGAATCATTGTCTCTAGCAGAGTTGGCGATTCCCCAGTTCTCCTGGATATTGTGATCGTCAAACAAGGGAATCATAGTAGCTTCGAAGTCCTTTAAAGCTTTAGATTCTTTGTCTAACTCTTCTTGGTTTTCTCCCTTTTCATCATCATCTTCTTCATCACTAGAGTTGAAGTTCACCGGTTTAACTTTCCAATCATATTTCTTCTTCGAGTTGATTGATGAGTGTAAATATGAGGTATGCTTGACTCCATCGGAAAGTTTCAAAACTATACTGTCTTTCTTTGGTTTCTGATCTTGAGATTTGAGGCCTAAATCTTGCATGATCTTAGTTATCGATGATTTTCTCTTGACAGTGTTGTGTTTTTGTGTTTGTGGAGATGGAGTTTGTTTGAGTGGCTGTGTATGAATGGTATCCTTAGTTTGAACAGGAGCTGGAATCGGAGTTTGAGTTTGAGTTGCCTGTGAAACCGTAGTTGTTGGCTGAGGTAATGGTTTATTATTCTCTGTAGACTCAATAATCATTGATTTTGGTGGTGCCGGAGGTAATGATGTGCGGTTTGAATCATATTTCACAATTTCACTTAAGCTAGTCTTGTTAGTCACAAGAACACCATCAAACAACCCTGCAGAAATCGAGGAATATCTTTTAGTCTCCAGCAACGAATACTTCTCAAACACAAACTGAGATAGTCTGTCAATCTGAACAACGTCTTGGGTCTGCTCACCATCAACCGTGATAGATGCAATTGAAACCTGTGCCTCATCCTGTTGCAGCGTACAGAAAATTGCAGCAAATAGGTCGAATTTCTCCAGCAAGGAACGGTCAAGCTCTGTGTTTAAAAACATGGCAATTTGAGATTTGGCAAATTCGTTGAAATAAGCAGACATTTCATGGGCAACAGAAAACCCAAACTTTTCATCTTTGAACAAATGGAAAGGCGTACCTTTCCCCAAGATCCTTGCCTTGTTCAGCAGTGTTATGAACTTAGTGGCGTCCTCTAGCTCATAAGTTCCGGAGAGAGTCTTGATTCTATTTTCGTCGAATTTGTAGACCTGTAGATCTGTCAACGCAGAGTATGCCTTTACTTTCAGCGACGGAATGAACGTTAGCTGTTCTTCATTGATCAAAGAGTTCATGATGATGTCTGATATTTTGACATCTGGTAGCGACTTATCAGCTTGGTTAACAGCAGCAAACACGACATAATCACTGAAAAGAATAATCACACCGTTCCCACCACCGTTTAAGATCTTGCATTCGAGAACAGAGATGATCTTACGGCGTAGCCAGCCTGAACTCAACTCTGAGGGCCAACCTTCACAGATCTCAGTGAGGATCTTCCCCGATGGTGTGAAGACTCTTCTATCGTAAGCAGGGACAGTTGTTTTCCCAAAGGAATCGATGATATCCACAGATTTGGCGAAATATTGCGTGATTAGGGGTCTTTCCACTATACTCCATTCTTTAGTTTCGATTAATCTCTCCAAGACTAATTTCAGCTTCAAAAGATTCAAAGACACGTGTAAGATCGATTCGACTTGTTTCCTTCTGTACTCTGAGGGCAGAAGTCTTTCATGTTGGGCAAGGAACGTCTTCAGTTTACTCGAGAAAGTCTTCAAAGCAGCCTCGTGTCTCATGTAAGCCTTGAAGAAATGAGGGATAGTCACTCCGCAAGCCTTGACCATTTCAAAGGATCCGTACTCGATGGCCAGCGTTAAAGAATCCAACAGGATACAGTTCATTCTTGTGACTTCATCGATTGTTGGCGGGAAGATTTCGTTCAGTTCTGAAATCTTGATTGGGATCTTGCCCTTCAGAGACTTCTCACGTAGCGGAGTGACAACCTTCGTAAGGAATCTGATTTGTTGAGTTGTGACATTTTCTTGGAAATGTAACAGTTCCTGACAAATGGCCTTGATCGATTCGTCATCGTCCTTCTCTCGTGTGATTGTGTCCACGGCTCTAGCTGGAGGCGAGTACAGAGTCCTAGTGGCCTCTGGCGAGTACTCTGTGAGTGGGTCGAACAGCGTGTCTAACTGTTCGCCCATTTGGAAGACGAGCTTGTTGTTAGCAGGGATCAGTTCAGGCTCATCGAGATAAACGACGTCCAACAGAGAACAATCCATGGCCGTTTGACAGAGAAATCCACGATCTAGAAGCATTTTCCCCAATCCAGAAGGGTCTGTGTGTGTGATAGTTTTCATCTGAGAGGCCAATTCACCAGCAGCCAGTTCATCCCATTCATGAGCTCCAATATGATCAGAGCTATCGATTTGAGTTTGGTTCAGAAGAGAATACATCTTCAACAGTGACACTGCTATGGCTCGTCTGACATTGCTTGTCTGATGCTTGGGCTTCATGTTCTCCACAGCAGCGTAGAACCTACTGGTATCACCTAGAGTTAAGCCATTAAAGCAAAACTCCCCGAATATCGTGAAAACAACCGTTGAGATCTTGTTAGTGTCTGCAGCAGTGTTTCCGATATGATCTTCATAAACCATCACGATAACATCTCCGATTTTATGGTCAACACCATGAAAGAATGCTGCGTGACGGAAGATTGAGACCCATTGTTTCTTGGTCTTCAGGTTGTTCGTGCTTGCAAAGAGAAGATTATTGGAGATCTGTGTAAGGTTTAAAGGCGGAACTGTTTCCCTTGCTACCGATGTTTGGAATGAAAGTGAGTTCACCAAAGTTTGGATATCGGACACGTAGGAAGATGGTACTCTTGAGGCCATGTGTGTGTATGTGTAAAGTTGAAATGTGAGGGAGATTGAATATGAGATGTATGAACCAAGACTTGTTGTCTTCTGTTTGTTTACGTTTAGGTTTAAGATGATTTCGATCCGATACTACGCGCCTATCACGTGACTGCGCCGATGTGTGTACCTTTATTTTGAAATCTGAAAATGATCTGGCAACTACGAGATCAAGGACCATTAAGTTCAACGAATTGTTCCAGTGTACCCGATCTGAAAGTGTGTATTAGGCAAAAGAGAGTCCATTAAGACCTCCCTATTCTAACTATCCCCATCTGTGGTCAGCTCACTGGTCACTTGACATACTTCTCAGCCATGCCCTATCAGATATTTTGGCCAAAGGACTTACTGGTATCACAGCCCCATCAACTAGCTGTCACACAACCAATAGTTCAGCAATTCGTGCTAGGTGTTCCTGCTAACCACAAGACCTATGTTGTCATTGCCACTATCTCGCAGGACGAGTTGGCAAAGACAGAGATCCCCTTCTTAACAGCTAGTGATCCAAATAATGCACCTACTATTACTGTTTTAGGTCCAATAATTTCCAATGATAACATTGTACAGACATCATCACCACCACCACCACCACCGCAACAACAGGGGTTCCTAAGATTTCACATCTCTCATACACTCATATACTGCGAGAACTGCAACATTATTCTTTACGAGCCTCCCAATTTGCATCGGATGGAGTTTTACTCCGTTCAACCAATCAGTGATCCATTATTTCCCAAACCAGAGAACCAAGAAGAACAAACCAATAAAATGTCCACATTGGTACAGTCACATGACAACCTATCGTTTGCTCATCAGCGAGAGATGGATTTGAACAGATCGATAGCTGTTATAAATCAATGTTGGATCCTTAGGAACGCACTCATAAGTGAACATCAACACATCAGCAAATCATGGCTTTCTCCTTCTTTGTCGTTCAATCAGATCCCAGGTTTGATATGCAATTTCTTCAGTTCAATGTCGCTCATCACATGGCTTCACCGTCTGGTATTGGCTCCTGTTTTGCGACTCATCTGCAATGTCTTGATCCTTCGAATTAGAGCTTTACTTCTCTTGGTCATCGATCTGTTGAATTACAGGATAACTACCAACGCACCAAGTCTAATAGAGATCTCTGCAACGGCTCAACAGCTCGACCTCAGGCTGCAACAATTGGTCCACCTACCAGTGCAGTATTTCGAAACGGTTCATTGCTCTCAGCATTCTCCACGTCCTCAAAAGAACGCAGAGTACATCAGACTCTACAACACATTATGGTTGATAATCAACGATGTAATGATCGGATATGCCGTGGGGACCTCATTTATTCAGAACAGAGACATCATAGTGAATTTCTTCACAAAGACCATATTCATGGATCTATTCTATTCTGATTTGAACAAGCTCTCAATATGGCTAATGAACAGTCCCGGTGGTGTGAAATTGAATAACGAACTCTCTGCGTTTCTCAGTGATTTGTTCCGTTGGATCTTGGAGTTCTGGAGAATCGCTCTGATACAGCCCATATTGTCTCCTTCTGCTAAGAGCGTGGCTTTGTTCTTTGGGGTCTGTTGCTCTATTGGCGGGCTCACTTTGGGGATCTCAATGGTCATCGATATCATTCACATTACCACTTTCCATCTCTACTGTTTCTACTACGCCATGGCACGGATATACAACTGGAGCTTGGAGATTCTTTTGAGTTTGTTCTATCTCTTCTACGGCAGAAAGAGAAACGTGCTAAGAGACAGAGTAGATTCCATGGAGTATGAACTCGATGAGATTCTCCTCGGGATTCTCTTGTTCACAGTGTTGCTGTTCTTATTGCCCACCGTGGCTGCTTTCTATTTCAGTTTCACGATGGCACAGATGGGAATCATGGCTGTTATCGCCACGTTGGAAGTGACGATGTCTTTGATGAACCACTCTCCGATCTTTGTGATCTTGCTTCGCTTGAAGGAACCAAAGAGAGTGCCCAACGGAGTCGAATTTGAAATGAATTCGAAACTGAGACACATCGAACTCCATTCGACTCCTTTGACCTCCACCAATATTTTCTCCTCCTTCTCCAGAATCATCAAGAGCTTACCGAAATCTTATTTCAGCTATTCCGAAGCTTCAGGTCCTACAAACAGCAGATACGGTCTTTTGAAAGGATTACCCGTTATCATCAAGAGAAACAAATTGTACAATTTGCTTTACAGGAATTTGCCACCACAGCCAGTGGACACCGTTACACTTCTACTGCAATACAAAGCCTACAGACGCCACTACTCTAACTAGACACCTACTGTTACCCATAAAGAACTGTTCATTCCTCTTATCACTATATACACTGAATAAAATGATCCTCATAGCATGCCATATATTCTAAACCGTCATGATCATCATGATTATTTCTTCTTCTTCTTTGAATCAGCGGCAGCGGCTTCTCTCTTCTTAGCTGGAGCACCCTTACCTCTTCTCTTTCTAGATCTGAGAATATCCAATCTATAGTCTTCTTCCGGGTCAATGAACCCGATCGTAGGGTACATACTTCTCAAGTTCTTCATCGTGAGGAATTCGGTAGGTCCGTAGTATTGCTTGATGGTTTCACCTTTGAGCTTTTGAGTTAAATATTTATGACCGGTACGTTGATTGGTTGGGTTGAAAAGAGTTTGAAAGATCTTGGATTGAGCCTGCACAACTTGTTGAAGTCTGGCCTTAGATGGAGCTGACATCTTGCGGGTGGTATATTATGGTAGTGGTGGTGAGTCTAGCTGAAGAAAGTGAAACTAAGGTGTTCAAAGTATATCTTCTTTGCATGAAGTTCATTCATGTATCTCCCCATTCAAGCTGTGTATATTTATTGTTCGTTGACTTTGAATTTTTTTGGAAGCCAGCGCTGGCACACACATACAAAGTGGAAAATTCTTACATAAGCTTGAATCACGTGACATGTTCTTACAAATAATTGTTGCTAGCTAACACAATTTTGAATGAAAAAGAGTTGTCCTGAAGTCAAATCTTACACAAATAGACGGATTTAATATGTTACATTAAAGGATTTTGTATTTTATATTTGAAAAGACACTAGATAAATAACGAAACGTTGTTACAGTAATTACCAAGCGGCTTCAGCAGCTGGAGCAGCTTCTGGAGCGGCTTCTGGAGCAGCAGCCCAGTCAGCAGCTTCGTTGGAGTCAGCAGCCCAGTCTTCTTCGGTGGTTTCTTGAGCAGCCCACTTTTGTTCTTCTTCAGCTTGTTCTTCTTCGACTTGTTCTTCGGCTTGAGCAGTTGGTTCAGCTTCTTCTGGGTCTCTGTAGAAGTATAAATCTGGCATGACAGACCAAGCTTCAGTTCTGTTTAAGGAACCTCTTAATCTTTGGACTTCTCTGGCCAATAAGTACCAGATCAAACCAATGGCGTGCTTACCCTTGTTGTTGGTTGGGATGGCAACGTCGACGAATTCAGATGGGGAGTCCAAGTCAGTTAAGGCGATAACTGGGATGTTAACGTAAGAAGATTCCTTGATGGCTTGAGCATCGGTTCTTGGGTCGGTAACAATGATCAATCTTGGTTCCTTGAAAGAACGGGTGATGTAGTTGGTGAAGTTACCTGGGGTGAATCTACCGGCAATGGCGGTGGCACCAGTGTGAGCAGCGTACTTCAAGACAGCTCTTTGACCGAAGGTTCTGGAAGAGACAGCAACAACGTCAGCTGGGTTTGGAATAGCAGCAATAACTCTAGCAGCTAAAACAATCTTTTCCCAGGTCTTACCAATGTTGATGACGTTAACACCATCTGGTCTGGTCTTGTAAACGTATGGTTCGTTGTGAACCTGTAGAAAAAATTTGTTAGTATATATAAAAATTGCAAAACTTTAGATGGATCAACACAGAGAACATTTTCGACAGAGGTTCAAGACTGGCGGAGCACTGGTTACTTTCTGAATTCACATGAGATGATGATAGAGTGTGACAATAATAGTTCCCTTATTGTCTTGTATTTGTTTTTATCGATTGCCAGAATTTCATGATTTTGATAATGTTGAATTTTTGATGAGTATGACACGTTCTGATGTACTGAATTTTCGTATGGCCGTATGAATCCCTTATAAAAACATTGTTTGTGTGATCGTGAAGTGCTCCCCTTTAGTATCGATATATTTTATAATGCTGTTGGTAATTATCTTGAATATTTGATGATAGATTACTGGTTGATGAACTCTCTGAAAATGAATCTGCGTGAATACTCTTCTGCTTGAGGAAGACATACTTGAACGTTCTTAGAACCTAAGTGAACGTTAGCAGCTAATAATAACTTAGCGTCTTCTGGAGTAAGATCAAAACTGGCTGGTAAAGACATGATTGTATAGTTTAACCTCTTATCGATGAAAGTAGTATCAACACGTTGTGTATGTATGTGCTGTATTGATCGATGATAGTTAAAATCAAATATTTCAAAATTATCAAAATGTTTCGGTGTGTTGGCTAACCACATTGTGAGCTGTTGGCGGAACTGTGAGCCAAAGGCCCATCGCGTTGGTTACATTTCGCGCATGGAGGATCTTCTGTCTAGAGAATGGGACTGCTGAAAAAATCTAGGCAGAGATGCTCCGCTAACAACTATGCAGAGTTATGCAGATCGTCCGTCTGGGTGTAGGCAGAGATTTCCGCCTAGAGTGCCGTTCACTGATTTTGTAGAAAAGCGCGACTATGAAATATTGTAAAACTGTGGAAAACAAAGAAAAAACACTGCAAAGCAAGAGAAAAATGTTTGGATGTTGAGCCCTATCAAGTCCACGTGATGGAGAGTGCCCTATTATTCAGTGGAACTGTTAAATCAGTTACTGATCAAAAAAATAATAACGGCCTTGCAGGAAGAACGAGTGTCTAAAACCTGGAGATAAAATTTCATAACAATGCTAAAAAGCTAGACTCATGTGTAAACATATATTTTGAAGAGATAACCTGAATTATAAACATCAGAGCAATCACTGATGGGAAGCTGACTTGAATCGTCGAGGCATTATAAAGAGCACAGTTTCCTACGATTACAGGTACTGATATTCACAACGTCCTTGTAGATAAAAAGCAAATACAGCGTACAGATCACGATTCGGTCTTTGGCAGAATATTCGCTCAAATAAATTAAATAAATTAAATATAAACATTTTACTTTGCAAACCTATCCTCAGAAGCATACGGTTCGTTCAACTAGTATTATATAAAATTTGAATCGGCTTTGCAAGTTCCTGGACTTTGATATAATTCAGTTTACAATACCATGAACAGCCCTTCTAAATGAAGATTGAAGGATAGTATATGAAGGGAACTCTTCAAGTTAAGTGTATCTCAAGAATTGAACTGCTATGAGACAGGAAGAAGGGAACAAATACTTGTAGTCAATGTGGACACATTTCTCGGGAAACCGGATAATTGATTCTCCGATCTACGAGGCTACGTAACACGGAGACGTGGGCAAGTAAACTGATGGAAAAGATAAGAAAATTGCAAAAATCTTGAACGCGGTATCGTTGGCTGCTGCTTAATCTGCGGCCGCAGAATAGTACTGCAATTGTACGCTGTCACCGGTTTTAACACCCAAAAGCACGTTTTACCAGTCACTAGACCAAATTATGATATAATTGATCGTGTTTGATTATTAATCGCCATTGATTCAATTCCAAAAAGATTAAATTCACGCTTCTTATATTGGTTCCAAAACCCAACTATATTCCTTCAATATAAGCACACACATTCTAGAGGTGGCGAAACATTTGATTGAAAGGCAACCAACCTTCCCCTACATGATTAAACCATAAACAGTTAACATGGAACTACGAACACCAACCTTAACACCATCTCCTCACTACAAGCATCAAAACATCTCTTCATACTTCCACATACCAAGATGGGTGGATTCAATAACGCCTGAATACAAGAGACTCAGACTCTATGTTGGGAAGAAGTATGCAAACCAAGCACTTGTGGTGTCCTTTCTACTTATCGCAATGATTCCTCTATGGAAGATGTTCAAGTCCAAGATCCTTTCAAAGAAGAAACCATGGTCGTTGAAGTTCAATCACAGCAAATGGCCCTGGCTGCATAGAATACTGTACCATTCAGAAGTGTCAAGGATTGTGATCTTTTGGAGCATATTTTCCATGTTTTTCATCTACATTGACACTTATGAGGATTTGTTGTTCATCACTAAGAGACTTGGCAGAATAGCTGCAGCATCGCTCCCAGCATTGCTCTTCCTCACAATGAGACCATCACCTTTGCCTAACACACTATACCTAGCTTTGCTACCCATTCATAAGTGGCTATCAAGAATCGTGGTGCTAGAGAGTGTTCTTCATACCATCTTCTACATGTACTACTACTACAGAATTGGTGCATTTTATAAATGTTGGAAGATTGACAACTTGTATGGATTCATGGCAATGTTTGCATTTCTGGCGATCGCAATTACCAGTTTACCAAAAGTGAGAAGAGCTTGTTTCAATGTGTTTTATTTCTCTCATTACCTTATGACTTGGGTGTCAGTTGTCACCATACATTATCACGCTAGACCTGGTGTCCCATACTACACAGCTTTGAACATCACTATCTTACTCAGTCAGATCTTGTACAGGGCTTACCACACCAGATCTACTGTCATTACGTCCATCCAAGTGTCTCCATCTTTGGAGATTGTCGAATTTCCTAAGTCAGATTTGGCAAGATCCCCAAAGCTTCCAGCGGCACATATTAGAATTAACAACAAGCACGATCTATTCTTCAGAAATTGGTTCTATCACATTGTTCCATTGCAGCATCCATTCACAATAGCATCCCTACCAAATGAACCTACTGTCAAGCTTATCATCAGAAAGGGAAGGTTCCCACTCAAGACCAACAAGGAGTACTACGTGACTGGAGCCTTTGAAGCAGAGTACGACTTCATCACAGACTCTTCAAACGGATGGTTCTCTTCTATCTGGAGAAGAAACCAGCCGTTACAACAAAGACTCTTCGACTCCTCATTCCCAATGTCCCGTAACATCAAAGCAGAAAGAGTCTTGATCGTGGTTGGTGGCAGTGGTATTTCCTTTGGGTTGCCCTTGTTGAGAGAATTGAGCTACAATGGTATCAGTGCAAGACTAATTTGGGTCTGCAAAGATATCAAGGACTTGAATCTCTTGTGCCATTTCAAGGGTACCCAAGGTGTTGAGTGCTATATCACTGGTGATGTCAACGAGGATGATATTGTCATTGACTACTATGAAGATTCCAATATTGAGAACGATGTCTTTAGAATCGACACACATGAATCCAAAGATCACAACGACTTGATCAACGAAGATGACTACGAAATTGATTTCACGGCCTCTTTCAGAAAAGATCAGCCTGTCAAGACAGTTCCTAATTCATCCAAACTCCCAGCATTTCAACAAAACTTTGACAAAGCACATGAGCATTCAGCTTTACTAGAAGATCCATTATCCACTAAGAGACTCTACGGCACGCATAACACTTCAATGTTGACTGATTTTGGGGAAGATTACAATTGCAACTCACACAGCTCAGTATGTAAGTACCAAAACTGTTCTGCATCACCACCAGCCAAGTCATACAAGAGTCTTGTTAAATCATCAATCTCATCAGAGATCGATTTCGAACAGTTCAAAAACATCAAAATCTCACGTAACATTGGACTCTTCTATGGTCGTCCTAACTTAAACTTCTCTCACTACGACTGGTGTTTGCAATCACAATGTCTTGGTCCAGTGTACAACAATGTATCTGGTGAGACAGAATGTTGCAGAGAGTCAGGAACTCACGCAGACCATAAAGTAGACAGATCTAAGATTTGGGTGGTCGCAGCTGGGCCAAACGGTTTAGTTGATCATGCCAAACAATGGGCCCTTGATGGTGGGTTACAGTGTCATATTGAGAGTTTTGCTGTTTAGTCTTGCATGTAGTAGTAATGAATAGAATTTTACTCCTCAATTAATTAACTCAGACTAGTCATTTGCTAGAGTACTAGTAGTCCGTAGGCCTGGCCGCTGGGTCGATTTTGTGTCATCCTCGCATTTAGGCGGATTAGCCGCCAGATAATTTGGAGATCCAACCAGGAACTTCAACCAGCTTGGACTACAAAAGGCGAAGAAAGTTCAATATCTCTTGTAGTACTTATGAGATCAGATGAAGAGAATGGGATTCATACGATTAGTGAATACTCGATGGTCCATCAGTAACTAAACCTGGACTTTGGCTAACACATATTGCTCCTTTGACATTTGCTAACTATCACCTGTATCATTTGACTTCAAATCTGCAGGGTCTACTTGCTCACTATTCACCAACTACTTTGCTTTATTAACCCTTACTTCCCCACCTTTACAACTCTGAATTTCATTGATCAAACCCTTTCAAAACCATTAGATTTGCCTCCAAACAGTGAAGAAGAATTATAGCTTGAAATATCAACGAATTCGAAAAATATTATAAAAAAACACGTACAAATTCAAGAAATTATTATATCAACGTTTCCCGCCTCCAAATCCCACCAAAATGCTTAACTCCAACAGTCTCAGCTCATCTTCAAAGAGGTATGATGACAAAGTTATGGACAGATTCATCCCTTCCATTGCTTCCCAGCACAATTTCAGATCAATTGCAACAGATCCAACAGCCACGTCACCGAATCACCACACCGGCACTTCATCTCAGCGGCTAACTGGAGTTCAGCAAATAAGAGATTCTGTTATATTCAATTTGAATGAAACTTCCATCAACGAAGGTTCTCTTGCCTTAAACAACTCTGATGACCCAAGCTCAACTTCTGCCGCGCCCAGCCCCAACAGTAACACTGGTTCACTATCCTCACCAAACACCAGCAGAGATATCATAGCAGAGGCTTTGAACTTCACGCCTCAGAACAGAGTTCTCCATTTCTCACCTTCCTCCAATTTCAAGAAAAGACTAGGTCCAGGGCTCAACATAGGCGGGTGCAATAGCTCCAACACGATATCCTCTTCACCTTCCTCTCTCTTCTCAGTTGGGAATTCTAGATTCGGTATGGACCAAGGTTACACGTCAGCAAGAAACTCCTTTGACTCTGATACATCCAATATCTCTTCATTTAGCACATCAACATCAACCACACCAGGTTCTGTGATACCTAGAAAGAAGAACAAAAAAGTTATCAAATCACATATACCGTATCGTGTATTAGACGCACCAAGTTTGAGAAACGATTTCTACACTAATTTGATCTCATGGTCAACTTCATCGAACAGAATAGCCGTGGGGTTGTCCTCACATGTCTACATTTGGTCAGAAGAAGAAGGTGCATCTTTATTAGACATCCCTGATGATCAAACCGTCTCTTGTGTGTCTTTCTCAAATGGGGAGTTTATAGCAGTTGCCTCCAAATCAGGAAGAATCTTCATCTTCTCACAAGATTCTCAGTTGTTACTTGACCAACATGTCAACATCGGACAAGGTATCTGTTGCATATCGTGGGCTCCCAACGAGCCTAACAAGTTCTATGCAGGCGATGAAGGAGGTGACGTTTTGCTCTTTGAAGTATCTGATCAGGGGTCTTTGAAGCTTATCAAGGGATTCAAATGCCATCAACAACAAGTTTGCGGTAAATACAGACAATACCTCGAATCTTTAGTAAGTTTCCTCTTTTGTGGCTTTCTTCAATTACTAACATTTAATAATCTAAACAGGTATATCCGTGAGCTATGATGGTAAACAAATAGCAGTGGGCGGTAACGACAACTGTTGTACCATTTGGGACGTTCAAGACCAGGAAAATCCAACAATGAAGTTCTTTCTCCCTCATCAAGCTGCCGTCAAAGCCATTGCATACTGTCCATGGTCTTCGTCATTGTTGGCTACAGGCGGTGGCAGTAAAGACAGAACAATCAGATATTGGCACACCAACTCTGGTACTTTGTTAGAGGCTATTCCGACAAAGGGACAAATCACGTCTTTAATTTGGTCGAAGAGGAAGAAACAGATTGTTGTGACGTTTGGATTCGGTGACAGCAATAAACCCTTATTGATTGGATTATATTCTTACCCTAAGATGGAGCCAGTTGTACAGGTTGAAGCAACTCCTAATCTTAGAATTTTATCTGCTGTTATGTCACCAGACTCTAGTTCCATTTGTGTGGCAGCCAATGACGAAACAGTGAGGTTTTATGAGCTTTGGAACCCGAATGATAGAATAATCGTGGATTCTCAGGAAGATGGACTATATGGAAGTGAATTGATTGAACTCTGTGAAGGCATTACCAAGACTGGGGGCTTGATACGATGAGATGTATCGATTTTTTATAGCTTATCTGCATTACATATGATACTATAAGGTACAAACAATATTCAGCTCAGGAAGGAACTCCATCGTAGTCGGAAGTGGAGTATTGGTTCATGAGCTTCTTCCAATGTTTCCTGTTGTCTCTGATTGGAACGCGGCGAAGTCTTAGTGATGCCATCAATACAAAGAGAATCAGACAGCACAAAGAAGCTGCAACCAACATTTCCACGAAGTTTCTATTGGAGGAAACAATCTCATAAGGACAAGAAGCATAAGGACCACCGGTGACCCAACAGTTATCGACATTAATAGAGTTCAAATCGATCCAAAAGTCCTCAAAGTTGACATTTTCCAAAGAGTTCAAATACAAAACAACAGCCATTCTCTCTAGGGAATCTTTAGGGACGTTAAATTTTCTCTTTGACTTATCATCATTATCAGCATCTCCATCATCTGAAACTTGATAAATGTGGAAATAGCTACTCTTCTGTGAAGACAAAGTCCAATTCAACCGATCATGGACATCACGTAAGATGTAATATTTCTCCTCGTAGCAATTGGCAACCTGATATGACCCATTCAAGGACATACTCGCACATTTATAAGCTTCTTGAATGTATCCTGTATCGTTGGAATATCTCTTCATGGCCTCTGTGACGAATAACGGTTCTCCTAGACCCCATGACCAAAGTGAGTTACCGAATATAGTTGCAATGTCGGAAATCTCTGGGATCGTATGGTTAAGTATGGGGGAGTATCCGTTGGTTATAAGGTTATGAACCGAATCTTCTGAGAATTGCAAGTGTGAGTTTATCGAATCAATTGTGAAGAGCCAATCCTGAGATGCTTTTGCGGTTAATTCGGTGGAAGATTGGATATCTGACGTTTCTAAGACGGGTATTATTGATGAGTTTTGTGCTGAAATGTTGAAGAATAAATCATTATCGTTGGAGACATTATAGGAGGAATACAATGGGATCTCATATTGGTTTATGAACGTGAGGAGGCGTTTCTTCTCTGTGAACAGAAGCTTGGATAACCGAGGGTACCCATCTACCAAATTGGTGTTATTGACATCTGTGGCTCTGTCTGATTGCAACGCTGTGGGCGTGTACAGGTAATTGTTGAAATAACTGGTCATGACTGAACTCAACGTATCGTTCCACGTGCCTTGTAAATCTTGGGAATAACTGATCGAAGTATCGTTCAGAGAGTACAGGTTCAAGATCATCACGACCAGATCACCGAACAGATTCGTATCTGATTCAACGATGTAACTCTGTACAACACTCATCAAATCGTTCATAGTTAAACTTCTCAAACAAGAAACCCCGTCTTCATTAGTAGCCGTTTCTGATTGGTCCACGGCAGTGGAAATCTCGTACTGGAAGGGACAAAGCTGGAACTTATTCATCTGTTCGTTCCAATACAGATCAACATATAACGTTTGAACCCCAACGTTTAGCAAATCATAAACTTGAGAAACAGTATCTTGATTATATCCGAAATCATTGAAAACAGTAGTTGATAAGCCAACACCAGTGAGTGATAGTTTTGAGATACTGATATTCGCCGATAGGTCTCGTTGACTTCTTCTCGCTATGATCTGTCTTCGACTTAATTCAGGCCAATTGGTTTCATTAGTGGCTTTGATTATTGGTATGAGAAAGAAGAAAGAGAGGTTTATCAAGAATAGTGTTGATGTTAGATGTTTCGGCGTCGGTATCAGCATAGATGATATATCAGAGTTGTGGTAAGAATATGGGGAAAGGAGTGGCCTGAATTGGTAATCTTGATGAGTTGCAGATGTGTATGAGTTTTGTCATTTCCTTGTGTGGTGCTACACGTCTTCTTCCCCAACCCAATTTTGACGCTTTTTAATTTTGGTGTGAATTAAGATAAAACTGAGAGAGCATCCTAATCACGTGCGCGGGGGCTCTTCCAATCGAAAACAGGTACCATTTATTTCCCTTGTCACCTTTCATGAAGTACTTAAAACTGCACTACACATATGTTTGTGATATTATTAATAGTTATTGTCTTTGAGAATCCAATCTTCCAAGTTCCAGCCAATTAAAATATCAATTGGCATCTTATTCTTTAAGTGGTTCCTGGCAGTTGGACCCTGGTTGTGGTCGCTGGGTAAAATACACAGCCACCATTTACTTGTACTTGGTACTTGAACTCGGTACGCGCATGTACATACTAAATTTATATGACTGTCAAATATAGCATTGAGATTTTTTTAGAAACAAAGATAACACTTAAACATCAACCACTATATCTCTCTTTTCTTCACTGAGTAAGAGTAGCAGTACTTCACACACATACCCACAAACCACAGATGAAAGTACCTGTAATATCAACAAAGTCAAGGTCAAGGCCAAGTTCAGCTGGGTTTGAAACCTTTAGTGAAGAATCTCTAATAGAAGAACCCTTACACACCAGTACAAGTTCAGCCCAATATAACACTCCTTCAGATTCAAGGAATATGTTTACCAATGGGACGTATCGGAGCCAAGACCCAGGAAGAGACTTTCTCAGTCCGAAGAGACCAAGAGCACGGACACCAATGAGTAGGAAACCTCCAAAGCAGGATTTCGTACCTTCTGAACCAGAGGAACAAGATACGTCTTTTGTCGATATTTTATCATATACAGATGAAGACCATTTGGATCTGTTCAAGACAGATATCAAGTCCATCATTGGCGATGGGTCCAATGGGCCGTGGCTTCGTCCTTTGGGGAATGACGAGCACACGGGCTCAAGACCAAACTCAAGACCAAACTCAAGACCAAACTCCATGATAATGACCTCTCCGATGATGCCAACGTTGAATGATGAGACGAATGATATTCCGTTAAGAGACATGAGTCGAATCTCTGTTGATGGTCGTGGGCAAGAGCACACGTATGAGTATGGAGAAGACGAGGAGTTGGGAAATGAACCGGACCAAGCTAACACCAATCATGGCAATCGCACGCCTTTGAAACAGTTGAAGAGTACGTTACGACATCACTATCAGAACTTATTCGGGTATGACGATGTCAAGAGTGTCACTTCGAGAGTCTCAGCTGCCTCCGGGGTTGATAACTTGGACATTGAGTCTTGTGTCTCGCGAGTGAACAGATCTTCCTTTGAGCATGAGCATGATTTATACCCAAACAGTACCCATCCTTCTTTTCAAGAACCTTCAGCATCGTCATCACAACTGCAAGAAGACCAGCTACAGGACCAAGATCAGACACCAGAACCAATTCTCAAGCTGTACGGTACATCGCTCCGTTATTTCCCTCCTACATCCAAGCTAAGAATCTTCCTAGCCAACTTACTTCTGACACAATGGATCTATTACACTTTGAGCTGCATGTTGATAATCCAATTGATAACCTTCACTGTGATTCATTGGAATGAACCATCATCTGCTTCATCATCCTCCTTTTTCCACTTTGGGAACAGTTGGACCGATTACGTGCTGTTGATATTGAACATCCTTTACACTTTCGAGATCATATCCAAGGCCATCGCATGGGGGTTATGGGACGATTCGCAAATGATAGAGGCCACAGGGAGAGAATATAAGTCTTTGTTCACTCAATTGCACCTTGATGCCGTTTTAGATTTCCTAGGGCCATCCGATCAAGAAGGAGGAGAAGGAGGAGGTAGCAACGGTGGGATTGCTGCTGGTATATTGAAATACAAGAAGAGAAACAAAAGAACCATCAAACATTCCGTCACCACCTACGATTTGAAATCAACCACGGGTACGTCAAATTCACCAACCACAGAGACACAGGCCCCATTGATTCCAATCCCAAGAGCATACCTTCGAAGCACATGGAATCGATTTGATTTCGTCTCCACGGTATCTTATTGGCTCTCATTGATGATTTTGAACTCGCAATCCACTCTAACAGTGCCGATATTCCGTGCGATGGAGTGTCTTCGTCTCTTACGTCTGATCAACATCACCGAGAGCATCTCATTGATCTTGAAAGGGATCAAGAACGGTGGGCCTCAGTTGAGTGATGTTTTCCTTTTCTTATTGTATTTCTGGGTTCTTTATTCTGTCATTGGAATTCAAAGTTTCAAATCTTCGCTTCGTCGGTTTTGTGTTTGGACCGACCCCTTGGATCCTTCGAATGTGTTCCAAACAGATCAACATTGTGGTGGTTGGTACTCCACTGATACTGCTGGTGGCGGTTCTCGCGGTGGAGTTATCAAGAATGCTTATTATCTGCTGGACGGAATCACATTAGCACCAAGAGCCAAAGGTTACACTTGTCCTGTGGGAACCAAATGTATGACTATGTCCAGCAACGACTATGCCGGTACGAAAGGGTATGACAACATTCTGACTTCGATGCAGATGGTGTTTGTCATTTATACTGCAAACACTTTCTCTGATCACATGTACGAGTTGATGGACACCGATGGGATGCCAGCTTCGATTTTTTACATCTTTGCCATATTCTTTCTGTTTCTTTGGATGACCAATTTGCTGATCTCTGTCATCTCAGCGGCTTTGAAAGTGACATTGGAAGAATACAACCAAAAGAGACGATTATCGCGTGCTAGGAACAAGACACAACGTGGGTATGACACTTTGGAAGAGAAGAAGCAAGATCAAAAGTCGGATAAGGATGATTTCGATCTGAATTGGAATTTCCCAGAAGATTCAACATGGTCCAAACTGTACCTGGCGTCACGTGGTGTTTTCAATTCCGCTATTATTATCTCTTTGGTTTTCATGTCTAGAATCAACATGTTCTCCACTGCCTCAGATCGTCAGCTTGAATACCATGTTACGATGATTATCAATGTGATCATGATGGTCGAGATGGTTTGGAGATTCAGTGCTTATGGGAAGCATTACCGCAGGTTTTTCCGCTTGAAGAGAAATATTGTTGATTTGGTCCTTGCTGTGGCTTGTGTGATCATTGTTATTCCCGCAGTGCATACGCGTCTTGGCCGTGTTTATGATTGGTTGAGATTCTTGGAGATTGCCAGGTTCTATCGGATTGTGTTAGCAGTAAAATTTGTGAGAAGACAATGGGCCCAAGTGCTAAGGAACACTCGTACGATTGCCAATTTGACTGCTTTCTATTTCATCTTGTTGTTCATCTCGTCGATTATCTTTGCTCGTTTCTTCCAAGGTTTTGCCACACAGGAGGAAATTGAAGACCCAGACACTCAATTCACGTTCCAGAACATCCCGAACACGCTCTTGGGTTTGTTCGTTATCACTTCGACGGAGAACTGGTCAGAGTTGATGTTCGACATGCAATCATTGGCTCCTAACAAGTTCTCTATTTTCTGCAGTGGTGTTTTGTTCATGGCGTGGTTCGTGCTGTCTAACTCGATGGTGTTGAATATTTTCATTGGTATCATTGGTGATTCGTTGGAAGTGTCTGAGAATGAGAAGAGGAAATTCCAAGCCCAGAGATTCGTCATGGTGGAGTTCCCACGTGAGATTAGGAAATTGGCGGAGTCTCGAGTTGATGTTGTTAGAAATCTGAGATCCATGTTCAGTTGGGGTACCAGCACTATCACTGTCCCAGACCAGAGCACAGACAAAGTGGAGAAGTTGCTTCTCAAGGGTATCGTGATCCAAGAGTTTCTACGTGATGAACTTCGCTTGACTTCCGAGGGCCAAGATGAAGAAGAGGTGAGTTTCGGTTCGAAGAGTTTCTTTGACCGATTCAAAGAAACCAAGAAAGGATCCGTGTTGTATCGGACTGTTTCCAAATTGATGAGAATGTCACTGTTGAAACGTCTCTTAAGTTCTCTGTTTTGGATCTCTGACGAATATGATAACCCCTTTTTCCAATTCTCAGACAAATCTTCATCAACGATCAGATTCAATTCCAATTATTCCTCTTTGGCCCAGAACTTCCAATTAGAAACACAGAAATCAATCCGAGAGAAGAAACAGTTCCTTCACGATCATCCAGGCTTCAACACTTCACTGTACTGGTTCTCTGCCTCTTCCAAAATCCGTCATTTCTGTCAGAAGTTCACCAAACCTCCATCAGGTACCAAACGTTACGAAGGGACAGAACCCAATCGTCTGCTACACACCATTTTTGAATTGATCATGGGTCTCTGTACGGTGTCTTTGGTGATATCTGCATGCTACGCCACGCCGTTATACAGGAAACCTCATGATCTTCGAGATGGGATTCCTTGGAGTTGGGACACCGATTTAGAATTCGTTCTTGCTCTTTTGTTTCTTTTGGAATTCATGATGAGAGTCATCGCTGATGGGTTGTTGTTCACTCCATGTGGGTACCTTTTGAGCGCATGGAACGTTATCGATCTGATCGTATTGGTTTCTTTGTGGATTGACGTTATCGCTATCACCCATGGAAATGAGAAATTATCAAGAATTGTCAGAGGTTTGAAAGCTTTAAGAGCGTTAAAATTGTTGACTATCTCTGATAAGGCCAAAGATATCTTCCATAGTGTGATGATCGCTGGGATTTGGCAAATCGTCGGTGCAGCTATCCTTTCTCTGACATTGTTGATTCCGTTTGCCATTTGGGGGTTGACTCTATTCGCTGGAAGATTTGGTACTTGTAACGATGGAGACATGTCACGTGCCGAGTGTCTTGGTGAATACATCTCCACTGTTGGGAATTGGGATTTGGTTATGCCCCGAGCTTATGACGAACCACAGTTGCATATGAACCAGTTCAGTTCCAGTGTGTTGACTTTGTTCGAGATCACCTCGTTGGAAGGTTGGGTTGATATGTTACAATACGTGACTTACTCCACGGGTGTGGGTACACCAGCGGTTAAGTATGCCTCTGCTTGGGACGCTTTCTATCTTGTCATCTTCATCTATGTGGCCATCATCTTCATCTTGACTCTGTTTGTGTCGGTTATCATTGGTAATTACGCCAAGATCTCCGGCTCAGGGTATTGGACCATCCAACAGATCGCATGGAAAGAAGTGAAGAAGTTGTTGAAACAGGTGCATCCTCGAAAGATCATTGATCGTGGCTCGATGTCACGTGTCCAGCGATTCTGTTATGATTGGTCTCCTGACACAAACAAGTACTCCAAGTTGTTCTATCAAGTGATCTTGCTGGTTCATATCCTAGCCATCCTATTGGAGAAGTTTCCAACGTATCATGCGTTGGACAGTTTCCGGTATCCGATCTTTGTTGCTTCTTCTTCGCTTTTGGTTTGTACCGTATTGGGGAGAATGGTTTATCTTGGACCTTCGAGATTTATCAAGGCCAAATGGAACATTTACGAACTGTTTGTGTTTCTTGGTGCCTTTTTCACCTCTTCGATTTCTTTCTTCATCTCAAGAAGCTCTGTTTTCGCTAACATCAACAAGTTGTTTTTGGTTGGGATTTTCACTGCTTTGATTCACACGAGCAATCGGTTATCGCATCTGTTGAAGATCGCCTCTGCTTCGTTGCCTTCGATGTTTGCTTTGATGCTTACTTGGTGTGTTCTGTTCCTTGTCTTTGCCATAGCCATCAATCAGATCTTCGGTCTCACGAGAACAGGACCGAATACCTCTTCCACTCAAAACGGGAGAACCGTGACTAAAGTGTTGATCATGCTGTTTAAGAACAGTTTCGGTGAAAATTGGAACTACATCATGAGAGATTTCGCTGTTTCTTCACCCTTTTGTGTCGCTGATGCTGAATTGGCCCTCAGTGATTGTGGTTCTCAAGCTTATGCCTATTTGATCTTCATCGCCTGGAATATCATCTCGATGTACATCTTTGTCAACATGTTTATCTCTCTGATCTTTGAGAACTTCAGCTATGTTTACTCGGACAAGGAATTGGGCTCGGCAAAGTTGGACAGAGAAGAGATCCGGAAGTTTAAACAGATTTGGGCCAAGTACGATCCAAATGGGACCGGTTATATCAAATTGGATCAGTTGCCCCTCTTCTTAAGAGATCTGGATGGGTTCTTCTCGTTCAGGGTGTTCGAGGGACAATGGAGCATCCCTGCGTTGGTTGATAAATTGGTGTTCTCGACAAGTTCAGGATTCCGTGGACTGGATCCATACGATTACACCATGGATGTCGGTGAGGTTAACGAATTGTTCAGACATTTCGATGCGGAGAAGGCCAAAGTGAGGAAACACACCTATGATCTGTTCATGGAGGAAACTGTCCATGATTTGAATGTCCGGAACAACAAGTCAGCAACAGCAGCAGCATCAAGATCAGATGATCAAGATTCAGATCAAGATCAGTCAAGTTCACCTCCACAAGACGGTGTCTCATTCCATCGAATAATCCTACAGATCGCATTGTATTCCCGTTTTGACGTGAACAATTGTTTGAACTTGAAAGATTTCATCGATAGAATGATCAAAGTGAAGATGTTGAACGCGAATTTATCCGTCAAGAAGAAGCTTAACGCCTTAAAGATGGTTAAAGAAAGGCTGAGATTCCTAGGTTTGTCTTCTGGCGGTCGTCGCTTCCAAGAGAAGTTGGATAGGTACAGAGCCGCTGTTGCACTCAGATCAACTCCAAACCCATTTGCCACTTCTTTTGATGACCAATCAAGACGCTCTTCCACTCAGTCAATTCATCTCTCTGAACCGGGTCCAAATGTCAGATACCCTGTGACGAATCCATTCCATACCACCACCACCGCTGGAACCACTATCACCAGACCTCCACCAAACATCATTATCAGCGGTACTGGAGAGAGCTACTATCACCACACAGGATCATCTACTTCACTGTTATCACCAACACTTGCACTATCACCACTGATTCCAACCACTGAAGATCGGACTTATTGGACTTCTCCAACTCAATCGAAATTCGTACACAACAACAATAAGAATAATCTCTCTATGAACTTCCATAATGATAGTTCTTCTTCATTGTTATCGATCTCTGAACAGTTAACAGAACCTATTAATGAAGAATTGGAGTTGGAAATTAGACAAATTGTTAACGTTATTAACGACTCGAAGGTTTGGAGAGGTCAATTTCATAATTTATCAGAGTCTGAACTACAATCACCTCATAAGTTTGAGAATTCTTTTGTCTCCAGTGGTGATAATATCAATACTAAGGATAAAGACAATAATGATAAAGAGGATACGGATTTCTTCATTTTTGAGAATATTGAACACGAAGATCAAGAACACCAAGAACATCAAGATACAACAGAAGGTTCCGATCAGTTTAGGAAATTGGCTTAGAGATGGTTTACATTATATACAAGCCTTTAGATAAATCTGTCTAGGAATTATTTATTTATAAATTTGAAATGTATTATATCTGCACCAGCATGCATCCACCGGCTGCAGCGGTGATTCTAGGCCTGTTTTAAAGTGGGCGAATTAATTGCAGCGATGGGCGACGAGTATAAATCCGCGAAAATCGAATGGGCATACCGGCGCGGTAAAACGTTTGATTTCCAACGAACACAGCTCTCTATTATGTGATGTGACAATTGCTATTAGTTTACAGAGATACAATAACATAGAAATTCTCATATTGTTTTGAACCTTTTTCGATCTTCATATCCTATATTAACTTCATTATACCTTGCTATACTTTGAGATCGCTGAATTGAGATATAAACAGTGCTGAATCATTCTGGTTTTGTGGCAAATTGAACACACAACAAACAACAAATAACAAAGAACACTACCGACTTATAATATTCAAGCCAGCATGGGTATCAAAGACGTCTTCAACCAATTCATCTACGGGCTAACCACTGAGGACCGTTACGCCGAGTACGACCACAATGCGTACGCTCAAGACACCAACAACAACACCGCACATCTTACCTCTCAGAACAATTCACGTTCCAACTCCATACAAATGAACGACACCAGCAACATCGCTGCTGATCAATCTCAAGGGGAGAACGAGGGTGTCTCTGAAGCCATTCTCGCATGGAGACACATTGACGACTGGACCAACGCCAACCACAGCGATCTCCATGCCTCCTTGGCTGATCCTTGTACGAAGCAAGATTTGTTCAAAGCGGAACAAGATTTACAGGTCAACTTCCCTCCTTCTGTGAGAGCCTCGTTGAGAATCCATGACGGGCAGGAAGATTTGGACAGTCTACAAGGTGCCGGTGGGTTGATCTACGGGCTCCAGTTGATGTCTCTTTCGGAGATTGTGGAGATGACCAAGACTTGGAGACTTGTCTCTGAGAAACTCCAAGCCGATTTGCACGATAAACAGATCAAGGACAAGTTGTTCTCCCCACATGCCTCCTCCTCTGAGATCAATCTTTCCATGCACCACAGCAACTTGACCTCTGACCAGTTGGTCGAAGCTAGACCTGGTGCTATCAGCGGGGGAAGTGGCTCCGCTGATGACGTCTCAACTCAAGAACTGGCAAAGAAAATGTCCCTTGCCAACGGTGGAAGAAAATTGAACGTGAATAATCCAGATTTGATCCCAAGACAGCAATCCATCCCTCCACAATGTGTCAGGGCCCAGTACTGTGACTGGAATTGGATTCCTTTGGTCACTGACAATTCAGGGAACCATATCGCCATTGATTTGAACCCGGATGTTAAAGGTACGTATGGTCAGGTGATTTTATTCGGGAGAGATTATGATACCAAATTCGTGGTTGCTAAGAACTGGGGGGACTTCCTCTTAAGTTTCACCAACGATTTGGGCCAGGGGAACTTCTATTTTGATGTTGAGGAAGAAGAAGACGATTTCTACGGTGGTGACGGTCAATTGTTATTCAAAGATAAGAGAACCGGTAGAGAATTACCTTATTTGACTGTCCTAACTACCAGAACCATCACCAAGTTGAGAGCTGGTCAACCTTTGCCTCAGAGACAGCAACAACAGCATAGATCTACTCCTGTGTCTTCTCAGGATAGAAGTAAGACGAATCTAAGTAATGTGACTCAAGCTCAAGCTCAAGCTCAAGCTCCTGCTGATGTTGAATTGGTTCATGTTGAGGATGACGAGGATGAAGTTAAGACCGTTGAGCCAGTTGCTCAAGAAGAAGAAGAAAAGACTGAAGAAAAGACTGAAGAAGTCATCGAACCAGCTGAAACTACTGAGACCACTAGTAGTACCACTGAAGCTTCTGTTGACGCTACTGTTACCGATGCTGCTGCCGCTGAAGAAGAAGAATTATCTAACGATTTCAAAGAAATTGCTCTTTGAAGAAACAAGATCACTTGATAGGACACCTAACTTGTACAATATTATATGACAATTACAATATAAATATATTACCGCATCAGATTTAGAATAAGTATGTATGACAGTGTTTGAGTAATTGCTTTTACTGTGCATGCTTGAATTTCATCCTGACTGAAATCTAAAATCATTGCGTTCTTCCAGAGTCTGGGCATGTCCATGCATATCTCTGTTAAATTTTGTCTTAAAATTTAAAACTTCTGAGAAATCTGAGAAAAAAAAAGCTACAGCAGAGCGCATGTCTGTGCATCACCAATTATGCGAGCTCAGATATCACCGCATTTACCTGCATTTAACTGCATGTCCCGAAAATTCTCAAAACTTCTTATGTTTTTTTTTGTTTTTTCTTTTTTGATCGACGTTGACTTCACGTGACGGCCACGCTGCATATGGCCAGCCCGACGTACAAGCTGTACGGACCTGGGGAAATAAAATTGATGACTACACATCTCGACATACAAGCAAAAAGCCTAAAGAGATCTATACAAGTTATCTTTCCTGAAGGCGTTAAATATCCAACTTTTCATTTCAAATCTCTATCATATTCCACAAACCATTCACTTCCGCATAATACTAATTATTAATAACCCTAACTTCATCATCCAGAATGAGATCAACTTCAATGATTCAAAGTTTACAAAGAACATTACTCCGATCTTTCATAGATCCCACCGCATCTCAATCAAGTGAGATAACAGGCTCGAAAAAGCAATCACAGATAATGCCCCTTGCAGTTGGTTTATTCGCCGCTACGGGTGGATTCATCTATGGATATGACACGGGGATAATCAACTCGATTGCAGAGATGCAATATGTACGATCCCATTTCGCAAGTAACGGGGTTAGTTTTAGCGTTAATGAAGCCAGTATCATGGTTGCCATACTGTCATTGGGGACTTTTTTCGGTGCGATCTTTGCCCCACTGCTGAGTGATACGATAGGTCGGAAATACTCGATCATTTGCAGTACGTTTGGGATCTTCATGATTGGTAATGTGTGTCAGATTGTAAGTAATGGGATGGTTTTGTTCTGTATTGGAAGATTCATCACTGGTGTCTCGGTGGGGTTGATCTCTGCTGTTGTGCCGCTGTACCAGGCTGAAGCTTCTCCGAAATATATCCGTGGTGCTATCATCTCAACCTATCAATGGGCCATCACGTGGGGTTTACTTGTTTCGAGTGCTGTTTCTCAAGGTACCAGAAATATGGACTCTGCTGCTTCTTTTAGGATCCCTGTTGGTTTGCAGTTCGTTTGGTCTATGATCCTGGGATGTGGGATGCTGATGCTGCCGGACACGCCGAGATTCTTTGTGTTGAAGGACGATTTGGAATCGGCTGCTAAGAGTCTTGCCAGGTTAAGACGAGTCCCAGTGAACGACCCGGCGTTGATCGAAGAGTTGGTGGAGATCAAAGCGTCACATGACTATGAGCTATCTTTTGGCAGTGCTTCACTATGGGACTGCTTCAGATCCGCAGAAGGTAGGCCTCACCAGTTCAAGAGAATGATCACTGGGATTGCGATCCAAACGATCCAGCAATGTTCGGGGATCAACTTCATTTTCTACTACGGGAACAACTTCTTCTCCAAGACGGGTGTTGTTAACTCGTCTTTGATCTCCTTCGTCACATATGCGGTCAATGTGCTAAGTACGGTTCCAGGGATCCTGTTGGTTGAAATCATCGGTCGAAGAAAGATCCTGATATTCGGCGGGATCATAATGACCATCTCGAACTTCATCATCGGCATAGTCGGTGTCACGACAAACTCCGTGATCGCCAATAAAGTGATGATCGCCTTTGTGTGTCTGTTCATTGCCTCGTTCGCAGCTTCTTGGGGTCCGGTGGTATGGGTTGTCGTTGGAGAGATCTACTCGCTCGGTGTGAGAGGTAAAGCTGTGGCGTTGTCAGCGGCTACCAATTGGCTGGTCAACTTCACCTTCGCATTCATCACGCCGTACTTGGTGGACACAGGGAACCACACCGCTGCGTTGGGGACGAAGATCTTCTTCATTTGGGGAGGACTGAACCTGTGCGGGGTGGTGTTCGTGTATCTGATGGTTTACGAGACAAAGGGGCTCAGTTTAGAACAGATCAACGAACTTTACCGCAGTTGCAACTCGGCTATCGAGTCCAAAACGTACAGCTTGCCTCTGATTGTGTTGAATGTCAGTAACGAATCGCAGGAGACAGACACGGATAAGCCTGGTGAAGTTAGGACACATGGCACGTCTGTTGATCAGCGCAGTTTCAACGATGAGGTGTTCTCGTTCGAACAGTTCCAAAGACAGCAGAGATATCTGTACGACCAGCAACAGATTCTGGAGAGAATGATGCATGAGAGAGATTTGGGGCAAGGCCAAGGTCAAGAACAGGAGCAAAGACACGACTCCTATGAGCTCCAGTCATATCCACTCGATCCAGGAACTTCTTCCTCTCACCAAAGATACCCTTCGTCCTCTGCTACAGGGCTTGACTCGGAGCACAAATCAAATACCCGCTCAGACACAGATACACACACCCAAGCACAAGCTCAAGCACAAGAGCAATACCTTTATCAACCAGGTTATACCGTCGATATCGCCACCAGAGATGCTTTCGGTCACAATGGACCACCTTCTATCTTCACGAACTCTTCTACTGAGGAAGACGATGAAGAAGCAGACATAATTTCCCAAGATTTACAAGGCTATTTGACCAATTTACAAGCAAACAACAACAACAATGAAACAACTTTTAATGACCGTGATGACCAATTTAATGAACAATTTACCAATAATACTAATGTTAATGAAGAGAATGGGCAAGAACAAGAACAGCTGGACGATTCAGATGTCTCGTCTATTGAATCAGACTCCTTGTTTGAATAAATATACACATATCTTGATCAAAATATATAGACAATGTGCCTGTACATTAATTCAGTTCTATTCATATTTAGTAATAATGCTTATAGCTCACTTATTCTTAACAATCTCAACACTCCAATTCAAACTCAAATGGCATTCCCCATCATCATCAACGAACTTCGACTGGGCACCATAACCACCTCTAGCCAACAACCCGGAAGGAGCCTCAGTCTCAGGCAATTCAACGGTATAGCAAGGTTTCTCTTTGGTACTTGGAGGATATGAACCTAATGGATCTTCCACTTTATCGACACGAATCCCAGCTTTCTTGATAACTTGAATGTATTTGATCCCTGTGACGATCTCATGTTGCACTTTGAACTTGATACGAAGTCTATAAACGGACTTCTCCTTGATCTTGAAAGGGGTCTTACTAAGATTGTTTAAAGTGGTTTCATTGGTTAAATCAACAATGATTGGCTCATCATCATTGATTAATAACGCCATTTCCAATATCACAACCTTACGCTTATCGCCAGGTGTAACAGGTAGGGCTTCTCCTCCTAACAAACCAAGAGATCTTTTCCATTTCTGTAAAGATTCATCTTCTGCGTCTAATTGAGCATATTCTTCAATGGTTTTCTTAACAGATGGCTTGTAGGAATCTGTGGAGGCGGTTAAATCGTCAGTGGAGGAAGGGTCAGTTGCTGTGGAGGACATGATTTGGCCGGGGGGATTCTAAGTTCGGTGACGTTTGAGATCAGATATCAACGTTGGTGGTTAATCAATTGATTCCTTTAATTGATTAATATTAATTGAAATATTAACATTCCGAATCAACGTGGCTAAAATTCTTGGATTCTGAAACAAGATCGATTCATGATCTGGTACATTCTCCATTCCAATTTCCGACCGAAATCTCGCGCTAAATTTCTAAAATTATCAGTCGGATCTGATCATTGCTTTTCCCTCGTGACTTTAATTTAGGGCACCATCCCGGAGCGGTAAGCTTTATCAGCGCGTGTCGGCCCGTACTTAAATCTCGGAACTTACCGAAATGTACATAGTGTTACTTGATAAAAGTGGAGGAGTACTTAAACTATTTGAATTCCTTCAAAAACCCTAAAGCTATTAAAGCTTCAATATAAGTACAGATTCATTACATAGACCTAGCACACATTATGAGCTACAAACTTCCATCAATCAGCACACTCACGACACTCCCAACCGAAGAACAAACAACGGTTTTAAACCATCTTTTTGAACCACATTCCTCAATTCATAAATATTTACAACCTTTACTGCTCACTTCAAATACGTATGAATCCTACCCTGATTTCATCAATTCATGTCGTTCAAGATTCCTACTGCTAAAACCTTCTTCCGATCTCACTAAGGATATAATTTCCTCTCATCCTCGTCTGGGTTTACCTAAGGACACAGTTCAAATTTCCAGTCATTCACTTGCTGAACAGGCAAATTTACAATCAGGTAACACAGAATCAGACACCTTGGAATTCATCAAATTGAACTCTGCTTATGAATCCAGATACCCTGGTTTAAGATTCGTGTTGTTTGTCAATGGGAGAGGCAAAGATGAGATCAAATTGTTGTTTAAACAAAGAATTCAAAGAAATGATTATGACATGGAAGTCAATGAAGCTTTGAATGCAATGTGTGATATCGCTTTGGATCGTGTTAAGAAATTACAAGCTGAGACTAAGTTATAGCTGTGGTATATATTACAGTACATTTTTGAATACACATCGATTGTATTTGACTGATTAGTTGCCACTCTCACGACACCAACAGCGGTCACTTTCTTTCTCAACTTGCACTGAACATTTAATCTTGGCATTCTCAAAGATCTTCTCGACTCTTTTCTTGATAATCGTGGAGTTCTCACCGTCTAAGTGTTGGATATGGATGTAGCCGATCATTTTGAATTGAATCTCTGAGCTTGTTGGAGGTTCAGAGAGTGGAGAGCTATGCGAATGGCTGTGTTCTGTATGACTGTGTCCATGCTCGTGTTCTTCATGACAGACATCCAGAGATGAATCAGTAGGAGCAGCAAATGAGAATGTTTCTTCTCTGGCTCTGACTTTCCCCTGTAGATCTCCATTAATACTGCCATTTTGACCCGTTTGTGACTGTAACTGTGGCATCTGAACAGAGTAGGACTCACCGGCGCCACTCAGGCCATCGTCCAAGACATTGGACTCGCTCCAGAATCTCGGCGTGGTGTAGCTGATGACACCAGGCATGTTCATCACCTGGGAGAGAAGATCTTTGATCTGGTCGTCCTCTTTGTCGTTCAAGTTGAGAAGCAATCGGCTCGCAGACGATTTGATCAATGGGATCGCAGACCCAAAGATCATAACTGCGATGAACAGCGAGGAGATCGGATCGAAAATCGGCGTGTTAAACACTTGGATCAGAATCGTGGATACGACAACACCCAAGGAACCCAACGTGTCTGCAAGAATGTGTAGGAAGATCCCTCTCATGTTTTCGTTGTCCTCCTCGCCGTCACAATCCCCGCCGCCACCATGGGAATGAGAGTGGCCATGACTGTGACCATGCCCGTGGCCGTCATCGCCGTGGCCATGATTGAATGCAAAAATACCAACGATGTTGACAACCAACCCTAACGCAGCAACGATCAACAATTCGCTGGTTCTTTGAATCTCCACGGGCCAAAACAATCTCTGCACTGCCTCAAGCAAGATCCCAAACACGATCCCAATAAGCAACACACCGTTAGCGAACCCTGCTAAAGTTTCTAGCTTCTTCAAGCCAAATGGGAATGTCGTTGAAGGAGGGTTTGAGGCAAGGATCGTAGCCAGTAACCCCAGAAACAAAGAAGTGGAGTCCAACGCCATATGCAATGAGTCAGAGAGCAAACCAAGCGACTGCGAACGGAAGGAGTACACTAGCTGGATGAACATGAACGTCGTGTTTAGTAGTAGGAAGGAGAAGATCGGCTTGGTCTTTGGATGTGTTATGAGCTGGGTGATTAATGACGGGGTTTGTTTGGTCTTCTGACTGTCTGACGCGCTCTTTGTCTCTATTGGGAGCAAGTAAATCAGCGAAATCACCAGCACTTCCACTATGGCTAACAGCGGATGGAACTGTTTCTTGAAAGAGAGAACCTCCAACATGTAACTTAGCAAACTTGACACTATGATATTTATGGAGTTGAACTGGATAGATAAGTCCTCCGTTTGGCTAAGTAATAAATTCAAGCCACAGCCTAAAGTGATCAAGATCATAGAAATGCTCACATCTTTCAAAGAGAATAGAAGCGTCAATCCTGAGAGAAGCATCAATAACCCAGGTAAAATCAATTCATGGAACCATAACCCGGAATTGACAGAGAAACTCTTCTTGTTAATATTGATCTGATTCTTCTGCTGTGGCTGTTGCTGTTTGGCGACCAATCCTTGGAATATCAAAGACAGTCTGCCACTGCTAACAACACATAGCAGATACCCCAAGATCAACAACTGACCGAATCTTATATCTTTCAACCCTTGATAATTTAAACTTACACCGTATCTGACCATCAACTCCACCAAATCAAACACGAAAAACACACAAACGAGCCCGAATTGAATTAGAGAAGATTCAGTCGTTTGAATCAACACTAAGGTTAACGAGACGGTACGAATTGGGTCAAGGATCCAACTAGAAGTGAATAATGCAAATAGGGTAAGTAAAGTTTGTGTTTGAGACTTCATTGATTTGACACGTTGCCAGAGCGTTACATCTGTGTTTGTGGTGAGATTCTCTGATGAATGTCCGTGTGAATGACTGTGATTATGACTATGATTATGATTGTGACTATGGGTATCCTCCATGGCTGGGGATGGTTCTGAACTCATGGTGAGATTCCTAACAAAGGTCCCCAATATGCTCAAACAAGAACCAAGAAACACAGGGGATATCAATAAGCTTAACGCCAGCAACTTCCAATCATTCTGGTCTTTGTTCTTGTTTACGTCGTACTCGATCACTAAGGATGAGGAAAGGAGTAGCGTTGGATATGTTAGAAGAATTGGGATGTTCTGAATTTGGAATAATTGTTGTTTGGGCATTGATTGTTTGGATGTTATCGGTGCTGTTGGCATCTTTGCTTATGATATACTGGTATGTTTAGTATGTGGGAATCCAAAGCTCGGGTATCTATAATATGTTGTTGAGATATATGATACTGTCCAATTGAGCTAGTACTGGGTACCTGGTAAGTTATACCACGTCGTAGATATCATCAAGTATGCTACACGTAGTAGTTACTGTTACTATGTCACTTTGCGTTTGGGCAGCTTTCCCGCTGTGTAAAGCCAAATTCGGGGTTACCCGGATTGAATCTACAGCCTACAACGCCCAAACACGTGATTTTCGCGGGACCTCTGTCAGGATCCGACGGTCAAGAGCCACAGCCAAAATTGGCCCATGGAGCGTGGCGCGTCGGGCGTCGGACGAATTTTGTCGTTGGGGATTTTCGCAGGAAAGCCGCTGGAAGCTGGAAGTTGAAATTTAACAGCTGCTGTCTGCGATTGAGAGCCAGCGGTGAAAGTCAACGAGGGCAAAGAACAGTACACACATCACAATAGATACACACATCTATCTCGATTCGCATTCCAATTTATCTAACTCCCCCCATCATATTTTCTTCACCACACATACCGTTTGCTTCCTCTTTAGTCTTTTTGCATTCTTCAACTTGAACCCTCCCGCAATTGCATCTGTCATAGTACTGTCGTCGTTTCTAGCTTCTACTCTTTGATCCTAGAACAAGCACCCGCTATATCGCCTGGAACCACCCCAATTATCATCAATTCACATTCAAGATAAAGCAGCAGACCTATTCAGATACACAGCCCACGCTATCTAACACCCAACTGCATCAAACTCTCAGAATTACCACCTCCTAACAAAACAACAACGACAACTACCAAAACAAACAAAACAACCATGGAATTAGATCAAGACGTGCCAATGGAAGACGCCGTTGAATTAGAACCAACATTAGACGAAGACCCACTCTCCACCACCCCCTCCGCAGACTACGACTCAGACGTGATCTTCATGAACAACGACTCAGCCAACCAACAAGGCATGGCCAAACCAACTTCCCTTCCTCAACTTTCCGGTTCCAACATATCACAATTAGACCAGTGGATCGAACATTTGAGCAAATGCCAGCCTTTATCTGAAGAAAGCGTCAAGTCTCTTTGCAAGATGGCTGTCGACGTGCTTCAATTCGAAGAAAACGTTCAGCCAGTCAATGTCCCTGTGACAATCTGTGGTGATGTGCATGGTCAGTTCCACGATTTGATGGAATTGTTCAAGATCGGTGGGCCTTGTCCTGACACAAACTACCTTTTCATGGGGGACTACGTCGACAGAGGCTACTACTCTGTCGAGACCGTATCGTATTTGGTTTGTATGAAGGTCAGATATCCTAACCGTATCACAATTCTAAGAGGGAACCACGAATCTCGTCAGATCACACAGGTCTATGGTTTCTACGACGAATGTCTTCGTAAGTACGGGACCTCCAACGTGTGGAAAATGTTCACCGATCTATTCGACTACTTCCCTATCACCGCCTTGGTGGACAACAAGATCTTCTGTCTTCATGGTGGGTTGTCGCCAATGATTGAAACCATCGACCAAGTCAGAGAATTGAACAGAATCCAAGAGGTCCCACACGAAGGCCCAATGTGTGACTTGTTGTGGTCCGATCCGGACGACAGAGGTGGCTGGGGTATCTCTCCACGTGGTGCCGGTTTCACCTTCGGTCAAGATATCTCTGAGCAGTTCAACCATACGAACGGTCTCTCTCTCATTGCCAGAGCCCATCAGTTGGTCATGGAGGGTTACTCCTGGTCCCATCAGGAGTCCGTCGTGACGATTTTCTCAGCTCCTAACTACTGTTATAGATGTGGGAACCAAGCTGCTATCATGGAGGTTGACGAAGAACATAATAGGCAATTCCTACAATACGATCCAAGCGTAAGGCCGGGCGAGCCTACCGTCACTAGAAAGACTCCAGATTATTTCTTGTGATTGGTGAAGGCTATAAAACGTTTATGATAAATTGTTAATTTGTTAATGATGCTTCTGATTTCTCGCTTTTTATGTTTGGTTCGCTTGTCTTTGGGAAAGTAGTCGATTTCTCTTTTGCATGTGCCTTTTTTAACGTCGCTGTTCTATTCTTTGTGTTTTTTGTATATCTCTGTTCAGTTGTCTTTTAATTTAAGCTATATATATTGAACGCTAGAGTGACGTAAGTACTAAGGAGTAAGCTGAGGTTGCACATAATATCAAATATTAACACCATCTTTCTTCAACTCAGAGACAAAGAACTTCCTGACATTGTCATCAACGGCAACAGCAATAGGAGTTTCCCCTTCATTATCCTCAATCTGGTAATCTGCACCCAGTTTCACTAACAACACAGCAACATCACCAAATCCTTCAGCCAAAGCATGGTGTAAAGGTGTCCAGCCACAAACATCCTTAGCATTCAATGGGGATTTGCCCTTCTTCGCCAATGTTTCAGTGAGAGCCATAGAGCCAATTGTCACTGCTCTGTGGATAGGATATTGGCCTTTGTTATCCTTGATTCTAGCAGATGCGCCCTTTTCAAGTAAGATATTCACAATATCAATGTTGCTCTTAGTGACAGCTAAATGAAGACAAGTGACACCAGCATTGGTTTGCAAGTTGACATCAGGAGCAGGGTCATTGGCAAGCAAGTGCTCAAACACTTCTAAATTCCCCACTGAGGAGGCAATGTGAAGGGCAGTCCAACCCGCATCATCGGTAAAGTCATCGATATCAATGGCGAATTTTTTGGTCTTCTTTGGATCTGATGGGAACTTCCAAGGGCTCAAAAGCATTGAGACGATTTCTAACTGTTGGAATGATGTTGCCCAGTGTAATGGGATACGGCCATCTTCATCCTTGACAAGCACTGCTTTGGGATTATTGGAAAGTATTGATTTCACGGTTAAAGGTTTGCCTTGACGACAGGCTTCGTGTAGAGCGTATTCGTTGGATTCTGTTTCTGAGCTCATTGTGTGTGCTTGTTTGTAGGATAATTGGAAAGAGCAGATAAATACTGTAAAGTCAGTGAGAAATTGAATATACAGCTTTATATGTTACGTTACCACTTGCCACTAGTAGAAGAGCTTTCAACTTTCAGGAACTTACACAAACACACACGATCTGATCTGGGGTGGCAACTAGCCGCAGAGCCGCGGGTCTGCCTAACGGGCCTAACTAACTTGCATAACTGGGCCGCCAAATGGAGGCAGAATCTGCGCGTTGCATTTTCCAAAAACTCCTGGAAATTTGCTAGACCGACGCGAGGCGCTGATGTCAAATTATATAAGTTCTGTCAGAAATATTATAAAAACATTTGAATTTGTTGAATTCGTTGATCTCCTTAAAAATATTTTCGCCTTCGAATTCTCAATTCTCTTCCTCCCCATCCAGCTTTTGGCATTGTTACGCTCTTTGAACTGTATTGTCTCAGTTGAATCAGATCATCTCCATCATCAATTGTCATCTCCTCATCTTGAGTTTCCAATCAGACAGACACTCCTTGATTCTTCTTGACAGATCTACCCCCTTGATTTTACCGCCTTTGTATTACCCGCTCCCATCCATCACAAACCATGACAATTAAGAGTAGAGTTAGTGTTGGAGGTCACCGTGCTACTGATGTGAGTGAAGCTGTCAAGAGAAAGTATCAAGCTTCAAGTTCTTTAAAAAAGGGATCCGCCTTGGATAAGTTGTTCTCCTATGTTTTCCATTTGATCCTTTTGGCATGTTACTTTGTCTACACAATTGTCAGACTGGTCCAGTACACAAACAACAAACTCAGAGTCAGATTCCTCAATTTGGCCTACAATCCATCAAAGGCTCCTCAACTCATCAGAGAAGATGTCTCCAAACTAGGCAAGATCCCAAAACGTCTTAGTGTTATCTTAACTTTGAAATCTGAAGAAGAAGAAGGTGGTGGCTTCTATGGGTTGTTAAACGATGCCGCTGAAGCCACAACATGGACTGTTGCTGCTGGTATCCCTGTATTGTCAATCTACGAATATGACGGTGTCTTGAAGAACAGTTTGGAAGACTTGAGAATCTCCATCTTCAAGAAGTTGAGTGACTACTTTGGCTCTTCTGCTGTTCCAACATTCTCTATTAGAGTTCCAAGAACAAATAAGACCTACTACGGTGTCAATAGCGATGAGGATCTTGAATACAAATCAGGTGAAATCGATATCCAACTTACGTTATTGTCTTACGATGATGGTAAGCCAACCATTGTTGAATTGACGAAGACTATGGCTGAATTGGCCAACAAGAAGGAGATCTCTCCAAAGGACATCTCTATCAAGTTGATCGATTCTGAATTGGTTCAATTGATCGGGTATGAACCTGATTTGATCGTTTTATTCACTCCAACTTTGGACTTACAAGGTTATCCTCCTTGGCACATCAGATTAAGTGAGTTCTACTGGGAACCAGATAATGAGGATGTTACTTATGCTATCTTCCTTAGAGCCTTGCAGAAGTACTCTACCTGTAAGATCAATGTTGGCAAGTAAGATCAATACATTCGGGACGGAACTTGGATACTCCCTTTAATGCCGATTGGGCTTTAACCAAAGGGAATTTGATCTTTGTTAGATTTGGAGTGGCAGGACCCATCTAGCTTATCATGATTCATAGACCTGCTATCATATTTATTTTTGCATTCGTTTTCTTTTTTCTCTACTATATCGATCCACAATCTCATCCAATTGTGTGAGTGTGTTTTTCATCTGTGTGGTGATCGGATCTTTTCAATACTAATTTCATCCAGCTTTTTTACTAAATTTGCAACAGATATACATGATTATATGCCAATATGTTTAGACGTTATGATCTCAAATGAAAAAGTTACTATCTTTATCTTATGTATCGTGTATAAAGCTTCCTGAAGACCATATTGGGCCATCAAGTGAGGAGATATACACGTTAAAGGTTGAAAAGTGTACGCGTTATTATTGTTTACGTTACCCGTGCTCAAAGGACAGATCATGTCCAAAATTATATTACAATTTCTAGTGACGTGTACCAATTTAAAACGCGGTGGAGACCGCCCGCCGCCTGGGGAATTCGGCCATAGATCAAGCAAAGTACTCAAGAGAACAACGAGGAGCCCTCGGGAATTTGAATTAAACAAATAATAAATGTATTCTTTTTTCACATAGTAGCCATATATCAATATGATCTGAATTCTGAACTGAATCAGTCTCTTTCAGGAGCACTGTACGACTGAATTGGGCAGATCAGATTCATGAACCAGCGCCAAATTGAACCGTGGCAGCCGCGATTAGTTCCGGATCTGGTGATTCGCTACGCGAAGCTACGCCGACTTTGGCGGAAATTCAAGGGAATTCAGTCGAGCCAGCTGGAAGGTTTTGCAACAAGATTTTCAAAGAAATTCAACACGTCCACACCCCTTCCAACGCCGCCCGCTTAAGGAAAACAGCCTTAAAATCAACATCAAATAATCATTTAGTGAATCGTATGTTGTGCTTACTGAACAGCTTACTTCAAGAACTATTGTTATGACTGTTTTGAAAACGGTTCCCGCCTGGAATCTCCCCCAATCGCAGATGTTTGGATTTCTTGTTTTGATTGTTTTGGTATGCTGTCTGGGTTGGCCATAACAAACCCTCCATTCCACACCAATTGAGCTACAATCGTACTACTATTCACATAGATCTCTTCATTGCAACGACCACAAAACATATATCAGAGGTCTATCTTGATTCATCCCCACAGTTGGTGATCTCTATTGGCATTTGTTTTGTTTGTTTTTCATATCTAGGTTGCCACAATTGTACAAGTCAACATTTCAGAATCCAACCACTACTACTTGATTAAATTCACTGAACCACCAACCATGACTATCCTTTAAAAAACATTGATCACTGTTTTGATTCCCTCTCTTCTGACAAGTTTACCCCTTTTTGATAGCAACCTCGCCCCCATTGATTTGATCTCAAATCTACAGCACAACAAAATGAGGTCCAGCGCTACCAAATAAGATTGATAATTGTCTATGAAGTTTCTGTTCCCACCAAACCGATGCACTGAATACTAACTAAATATCACACAGATGGGTTTATCCATTTCCAAATTATTACAAGGTCTTTTCGGCCGCAAAGAAATGCGTATTTTAATGGTTGGTTTAGATGCCGCTGGTAAGACCACCATTTTATACAAGTTGAAGTTGGGTGAAATTGTCACCACCATCCCAACCATTGGTTTCAACGTCGAAACCGTCGAATACAAGAACATCTCCTTCACTGTCTGGGATGTCGGTGGACAAGATAAGATTCGTCCATTATGGAGACACTACTTCCAAAACACCCAAGGTATCATCTTCGTTGTTGATTCCAACGATAGAGACCGTATCACTGAAGCTCGTGAAGAATTACAAAGAATGCTTAACGAAGATGAATTGCGTGATGCCTTATTATTAGTCTTCGCCAACAAGCAAGATTTACCAAACGCTATGAACGCCGCTGAAATCACCGAAAAGTTAGGTTTACACTCCATCAGACAACGTCCATGGTACATCCAATCCACATGTGCCACTTCCGGTGACGGTTTGTACGAAGGTTTAGAATGGTTATCCACCAACTTAAAGAACTCTGCTTAAGTTAGCAAATAAGGCCGTGTTGCTGAATTGTATTCCGCAAATGTCTTGTATCCATATTAAAGTTATTCCATTCCATTCTTGTGTTTCGATGTTTTGAAATCGTTCTCCTTTTTTTATCATCCAGTCTTTTTTATAATATATGTTACAATCTCTACGACAGGGCAATAATGCTAGGATGGTTATACGATAGTCTGGTCTGGGCTTTTAATTTGGAGAACTGGGTCAAGTACTGTGTATATGCTAGCTGGGTATGCACCATGTTTTTGGTGGTTTGTCAATAACACATAGCTTTATGAAACCTTTTCATAACCTTGTAGGATTTGGTGTCAATGAATCAGAAATCAGATCTAAGTATGGGACATTTGATTCATGCTTCAAAGTTAGATGGTTCTGTGTATGAGACTCTGATGGCCGTAATGGGGTGATTTTGTAGTGGTGTTAGGTCATGAAAGTAGCATTTACTGCTGTAGAACGTGAATCATTTTAAGTTCAATTGTCATTTGGATAAGTATGGCAATGAACTGTCTGCATATGTGTTAAATCAGAACAATATAATTTTTGATCTCTACTACTGTGGGGTTAGATCTTATCGAATTTGACTGAGCCAGCCAATTTTTACAATTCGGGTAGATATCCGCGTTGAAAAGCTTCAATCAATTCACGTGCCACTCGATTCCCAGCCCTAATTCCTGCTTCTTGCGCTATGAATTTCAGACACATCCGGACATCTCAATGAAAAAACACGCCAAAACACAGTCACATGTATGCAGAACGCTCTGAAAACATATTTCTTTTTCCACGCAGCACAACTTTCGAAGCCGGGCCCCGCGAATTTCCCGCCAAAAATTTTCAGAGGATCCGGCAATTCGCGACAGAAGGAAGAGGAGCCCAGGGAGGAAATGCTAGTTTGTATGGCAGAGTTTGAAAAAACAAAAATATCAGAAAGGCTCCCAAGGCACAATAGTGTATCATTAGTAAAGAAGGTGTATCTTTTAAGCATATCAAGTTTCGAAAATGGTATGTCCATATCAAGCAAAGGAAGGGAATAGACATACACACCGTACAAATGAAGTTATTGATCTCACCATGTTTCACAGTATCAATCAAGAGTCTATGTTATAATCAAAATCTAATGTCTGAAAATTTTCACAAGTTCATCATCTATGAAGTTAACTGAGTTCTATGGCATCATACTTTTATCAAACTAGACAAATACTCCAAACCAAGCAAACTTCCAAGATTTTCTGTCACCATCATTGAACGTTCAGGGCTCAACCTATTATTGTCATCTTGCCTGTTTCCCAATATTCGTAGTTCATCTCAAAGTACAGGCAAGTGATTCACAGACTCAAGATTTTCACAATACAATCAATATCTAAGCAACAAGAAAGGAGATTTCATTTGATTCAGCAGAACACGGCTAAATAATCAGATACGGAGTGATGTTAAAAACCCCATGGCCTTCTATGTTATTCAAGAGGAAGCAACAAAATACTAACTCACTACGATTACAGGCCGGTTTAAACGCTTATCAACTCAGAACTAAATCTAAGGAACAATTAGAAGAACAATTAGTTTCTTTAAAGCAAGAACTTGCTAACTTAAAGGTTCAAAAGCTTACCAGACCATCTTTACCAAAGATCAACACTGTTAGAAAGGACATTGCCCGTGTTTTAACTGTTATCAACGCCAACCAAAGAGAAACTGTTAGAGCTTTCTACGCCGGTAAGAAGTACCAACCAAAGGACTTAAGAGCTAAGAAGACCAGAGCTATCAGAAGAAGATTGACCAAGTTCGAAGCTTCCCAAATCACCTTAAAGCAACAAAAGAAGCAATCCGCTTTCCCACAAAGAAAGTACGCCATCAAGGCTTAAATTTGATCCATTTGGATTTAGGTTTATGATTGGGTTTGTTTTGTATAACATCTTTTAATTTGATAAAAAGTTTACGTTAAAGTTTGTGTTTGGGCCTTTTCTAGAGTCTACACTATAAAGCTGTGGATATCGTAATAACTGCAAGTTGTATTAATATAATATTCTAAGCAAACGAACTAGGTAGTTGGCACCTTTTACTTCTTAGCCTTGGCGTCAATCTTCCATTGAGCGATCTTTTGTTTCAACTCCACATCTTCAATGACATCCTCCAACTTCAAAGGAACTCTGTTGAAAGGATCGGTTGAATCACTCAATAAATGAGATTTGATCGTAGCCAAATCGATAGAAACCCTGGAGGAAGGAAGTATGACTGGGTCCTTCATCAAAGTGTACATCAAAGGATCTAAGAACTCATCTGGAACGTCACCTAATTCGTTTTCTTCCTCTTCAGCTTCAAGTCTTAATCTCTCAGCTTCTTGAGCAAAGAGAATGAACTTGTTCAAGTCATCAGGGTTAATCAAGAAATGTTTGGCCACGATAGCAGCAGCACGGTGGAAAACTTCCAGCTTGAAAGAACGACCATCTTGAGACACAGACTTAATGAAATCGGGTTGACCTGCTAAGTTGATGAAGATTTGAACAATGGATTGAAGTAGGTCCTTTGGCTGGAACCCATATTTCTCTGGTTCTCTGACTTTCAATTCAGAACATTTTGGACCTGCAAGGGCATCTAAGTTGAAATCCAACATACCAGCCAAACGATCAATGATTTCAGGCTTAGTGAAAGTCTTTGGAACATCAGCAGTGAACTTCTTGAATAACTCAATGGATTTGGTGGTGAGCTGCAGTTCTTGCTTGGCACGTTGTTCCACGGACTCTAATCTGGCTTGTAGTTCTTCATCAGAGCCCTCCATGCTTGGTTCTTCGCCTCTTCCACGAGCTTCGATCTCATTTTGAATGGAATGGACTTCGGCAAGCTGTCTGATTGATTCGTCAAGGAGGAAAGTTAAGTCATTCAACATTCTGGCGGCAAAACGGATGAAGAACTCTTCGTTCTTCTCACTCTGGTCGACTAACTGGTTCTTGTAGAATGGGTTTTTCCAGATCTCTTCAAGGATAATAGAGATGTGGTATCTACTGTTGAACTTGTCGTAGTATTGTGTGGAGGAACCAGTCTTCTCGACAACAACGTAGAAGTCCAACAAAGCATAAAGTAAGTTTTCCTTCACAAGCTCATTGCTGTCAAAAGTCTCCAAAATAGTACCCATGGTTGAACCACCACGTGAAGGATCTAGGCCCATAACACAAAGAGATAACACTTCAACTAGCTTACTCTTCAAATGAGGGTTACCGATCAATTCAGGACATCTTAAAAAGGTCACAGCAAACTCAACAAAGGTCTTGGAACGTGGGCTGGTTTGAAGCGGATTATTGCTGTATCTAGCAATCTGTGTACAGTACAAGATCAACCCTTCAATAGCATATTCTGGGTAGAATTTGAAAGGAGCTGGGGCCTTTTCACGGAAATATTCTGTATTGTCTGCATTTTCCACTCCGATCACGTCTGGAATCAAAGGAATGGAGATTGTGGCTTGAGGGAACTTGTGGTTTGGATCAACAGCACGCACTAAGAAGCAAGAAGCACCAGCAACAAACTCAAAAATTTCAGTCTGTATATCCATATTGATGAAGAAAGACATCAGGGCATCCTTGATTGACTTCATTCTGTTCAACTCCTTTTCGAATCTAGGCAATTGCATGAGAAGCATTCTTTGCATTGGATTGGCATTAGCGGCTCTCAAGTTCTGTACAGTGGACGAAAGACGTCTGATCTCGTTTCTCAACTTCCCCTCAAAGGACATAATACCACCTAACCCAAACTCCAAATAAGCGAGAGTTAAAAAGAAACAGTCTGAGATGAAGTTTGGTGCTTGATCGGATGCGTTCTCAGCCAGATAGCTATCAGCTTCAGCGTTGGTGGAGTTCATTCTTGTCTCATCAGTAAGCTTCATCACTGCGCCCTTTCTTGTGTAGTAGTGGATATCAATTTTGTCAATCTTAGAGTACGATTGGTCAAGGAATGGTTGACACATTCGAATAAGCACCAAAGTGATGTTGGTCATGAAAGCGTTTGAGGATAGCTTCTTGAAGTCGGCATAGTCACCTCTTCTAAGATGATTGTTGTCCACAACTGTGGCAAAGTACTCCAAGATGTCCTTTCTTGACTGATCAGAGCCTCTAACAATCTTGTTCACAATGAAGAAAAGACGGTCGATGATAACTTTGTGTTCCGTGGAGAGGGTTTGGCCAATACGTTTAATGTCAGAGGCTGATCTAGGAACGGATCTGTCAAAATTTCTGGCAGCAACGACTGAGTCAAGTGGAGATAAACGGAACAAAGTACCAAGAACAGTGGAGAGCTCAAACTTGATTGGATCCTCCTGTGGGTTTTTGATTTTGAAGATACTGATCTGTGTGAAAACAGATGCAACACACTTCTCGTTCAGTAGAAGCTGGTAGATGTTCAACATCGAAACATATTTAGGATCATCCATTGAAATGTTACTCATGACTTTCCATAAATGGAACACAAATACTTCCAGAAACTCCAACAAGGAGCCCTCTTCGTCTGCCCTTTTGATGATACCAAGAAGATAGTCATTGTAGTCGGAATCGTGGTGAATAATGTCAACAAGGGCGGTTGAGTACCTGGTGTTCAAAAACATGTCAGAAATCTGGAAGAATACCAACCCATAACTTGATGTCAATCTCTCAAATTCGTTCAACAATTCAAGTTTAGTATCCCTTAGCGGGTCCTTACTGAGGACCAATCTCTTCGAAGCCTGAACTTTAACCCATGCGTCCTTCAAGTACTTTAATGGGAGATCCACACCATGCTCAGTTAGGAGTTCAATGATCACTCTGTCCACCAGTTCAACAGAGAAGACGGGATCATGATTGTCTTCAACAAGTTCCATGAAGGTTGTTTGCATGAATTTCAGCCCTGGATTGGTATTTTCAGAGTTGATAGTCACATTCAAGATGTTCTCATATTCAGAATTGATCCAGTGTTTCAACACTTCTGCACTGGTCTTTGGGGATGGCAATGAAGCGGCAGTGGTGTTTGGTTTGATCTGATTTGTAGTACCATTTGTCGCGTTTGAGACGATTTGAGCGGAAGGAGCAGGTATGTTCTGGCTTGATGAGCTGTTATTGGCCTGATCAGGAGTTGAGCTGTTGCTGCTGTTGTTGACAATGTTGTTTGGGGATGGAGTGGCTGGTTGACCTAGCCTGGCTAGTCTTTTGGCTCTGATATCGTCCATTCCTTCCAATGGTCTCTTGTTTGAAGGCAACTTGGCTACTTATGAAATTGATGACAAGATTAAAAGATTGTGCAAGTAATTGTAAGGCCAAACCAAAAAGAGAGTCAAACAAAGAACTTGGTTATTAATACACCTTCTTGATCAGATTTTCAACTGTATACGTGACAAATTGCTGGTCTGGGGAAGTGAATTGTTAGCTGTCTTTGACCTTATCAGTCAACTGTCAAATATTGTGCACAATTTGCCGCCCAGATTACACATTTGTTGATCTGACTTAGATTCGGACGTTGGCAAATTTCACCACGTGACCTTGATCGGAAGCCCGAAATTCGAAATTCGCTTTCATGGTTTTTACAAAATTAACATATGCAGGTCAAAAAAACAGTGGCAAACCACCAAATAACATCATGATTCAACTTCATTAACACAATTCTATTCTTCAATATTCCAAACAATGAGCGGTAGATCAGACTGGGAGAAATTTGCCCGCCAAATCCAACAACAAGCTAGAAAGGCCCAACAAGCCGGTGGTGCTGGAGGTCCAGGTCCATTAAAGCTTATTTCAGGTTTAGGTGGTGTCCTTATGTTAGGTGGTGGTCTTTTAGCTTTAAATTCCTCTTTGTTCAACGTTGATGGTGGTCACAGAGCTATCATGTACTCCAGAATTGGCGGTGTCCAATCCCAAATTTACAATGAAGGTACACATTTCGCCATCCCATGGTTCCAAACTCCTTATATCTTTGATGTCAGAGCTAAGCCACGTAACGTTGCTTCTCTTACTGGTACCAAGGATTTACAAATGGTTAACATCACATGTAGAGTGTTAGCTAGACCAGACGTCAACCAATTGCCAAACATTTACAGAACCTTGGGTGTCGACTATGACGAAAGAGTCTTACCATCCATTGTCAATGAAGTTTTGAAATCTGTTGTTGCTCAATTCAACGCCTCTCAATTAATCACTCAAAGAGAAAGTGTCTCCAGATTGATCAGAGAAAACTTAGTCAGAAGAGCCAGCAAGTTCAACATCTTGTTAGACGATGTTTCCATCACATACATGACCTTCTCCCCAGAATTCACCAATGCCGTTGAAGCCAAGCAAATTGCTCAACAAGAAGCTCAAAGAGCCGCTTTCGTCGTTGACAAGGCCAGACAAGAGAAGCAAGGTACCATTGTTAAGGCTCAAGGTGAAGCCAAATCTGCTGAGTTGATTGGTGAAGCTATCAAGAAGTCCAGAGATTATGTTGAATTGAAGAGATTGGACACTGCTAGAGAAATTGCTCAAATTTTAAGTAGCTCTCCAAACAGAATCATTTTGGACAATGAAGCCTTGTTATTGAACACTGTCTCTGATGCCCGTGCTAAGAAATAAAGGAATATTGTGATATGACGTGTGGCATTTTGTATATAGATTAAGTTATAGCTTGGCACGAAAATAAGATATTTATTACTATTATGGAATTAAGAAGGATATAAGTATATCTGAAGCAGCTGTATAGTAGAATTAGAGTGCTGGCTAGATATCAGAGAAATTAAGCTTTGTTGGCTTCAAACTCGTTATAAATCTATTCTTGTGTTCAATTAATTTCCTGGAACAAGGACTTAGAATGTTATCAGTGGGAGAAAGAGCGAAATATGCCAAGTTATTGTTATTCATATTGTTTGTCTTGCGGTCCGAATTCAATGAGTTCATAGTGGCGTTGCTTAGTGGATCTGGTTTGGGTTTTGTTTCTGGCATAATTTGTGGATCAAAGTGTGATGGAACAGTTCAGTGTTGAGTGTTTTCTTAATTGATGTCTGTGATTTGTTCGTGATCTAAGATATGTTTTGTAAGTATGTTTTGTCAATATTGCTACTGTTTACTTTTTCCCGATTTGGCCGCCTCGGAACTTATAAGACGCGTCATGTTTCACTTTTGATCCTAGCTCTACGAAGTTATAACATCCCAAAGAATTTGTTATTTATTATACAGGAACTATCATGCAATCTAGACAAAGACAACTAACTAGACAACCATATCGTTCAAACCTAAGGTCTCGTTCTGCTCGAAAGTTCTATCAAAGTCCTCGATGGTCATATTTGGATCATCGTCTGGGGCATAGACGTTTTGGATGTAACTGCCTGCAAGAGGATCGGTCATGATGACGGTGAATTTGATTTGACCCTCCATGGCCTTCTCCAAGTTTCCGAAGAAGTCGGTCCATCTGCTCTTGGTTTGGTCCTCCATAGAGTCGGAAGTCTGCTGGAACACTCTGGAGTGCAATTCCTCGTGGACCTGCTTCAACAAACCTTCGATGGTGGTGAAACGACCACCTAAAGTCCCTGGTGTCAAGTCCAGGTTCAATTCAGGAATGGTCAACCCACAGGTCTCGGACTTTAGGATGTCTCTGGCCAAATCTTCAGCGTCGTCCACAATCAAGGTGATCTTTCTGCCCTTGTCTGGGATGGCACCACCGGTCTTGACTTCGTTGGACTTGTAGCCACACTCGAGGCATACCGTACTCATGATGATGACGTCTTTGAAATGTGGGATGTTGACGATCTTCATGTGTGTGTCACATGGCTTGTAGCACGTAGGACAAGTGGCGGAGAAGGTTTGCACTTCGTTGTTGAAGTTCTCAATGTCCGTTTCGTCAGAGATGAAACCAGTGGAGGTTGGGTTTCTCTCCTTGGTGGCCAACTCTTCGACTTTCTTACGGCGGATCTGTTCCAATTGGTCCTCTGTGATCAACCCGACTTGGACGTTCTGTTCGTCGGATCTGAGGTATTCAACATGCGACCACTTGTGGGCTGCTTCGTTTGGAATGAACTCGATCCACGAGTTACCAGCTGGATCGTCGATTTCGAAAGTCAAAGGCAAAGTACCCTCGGCACCTTCGATGGTGGACTCGACCTTGGCGATGAACTCTTCGATACGGTCATGGATCGACTTGTCAATTTTAAGCCTTTCCTCTTGGCCGGACTTCAAGTCGTCGATCATCTCTCTCAAGAGGCCCTCGACGTTGGTCATTTGGCCTCTCTTTGGTGGAATCTCGATGTCCAACTCTTTGAAGTAACATCTGGCGGTCTCTTGCTTGATGACTTGTCTGTTGAAATCCTCCTTGGTTTCGATTCTCAAAGTGTACTTGGAGCCCTTTTCTTGGATCGCACCGGCTGGTTGTAACTCGGAGTTCTTGAACCCACAGTGGTCACATTGGAAACTCATGATGATGACTTGGGCAAAGTATGGGATGGTGGTCAAAAGAAGACGAGTGACACCAGTTTCGTGACAGTTCATACATAGCGACTGGATCTCTTGGACTGGGTGGCCTTCAGCATCGGCAGCACCAGTGATCTTGATACCTTGATCGTTGAACTCAGTAGCGGTTTCTTGGTCAACTTGTTCGGCAGCTTGGCCCACTGGAGCGAAGAACTCTTCTTGTTGTGGTTTAGTTTCTTCAGACATTGTAATGTGATGGTGATCTTCGTGTTCTAACTTTGGCTTTTTAACGGAGGAATCTTGGGAAAAACTATTACGCTTCATAGAATTTCACAGGCACACAGTTAATATTAGAAAAAACAAAATGAATTGGTCCGAATGTCTTTCTTTTATCGAAGTTTGGAATTGTATCTATGGCATGTTCTGGATGGTTCCAGCATATTGAAAATTTGAATCGGGCTCATCGGATAATTTTATGATTTTGAAGCTTAGTAATAGTCACGTGCGCACGCTGTATACTGCGTGCCAGGACAAATTCTGCCATTTCCTCACGGCTCAGATGCAGCTACTATATTTGGCTGGGGGCGGATAAGCTGATCAGACGTCAGATCAAGCCTCAAGGATATAAACAAGCTATCTCCTTCTCACTGTTAAAATTGGCCATTGGATATTGCAAATACCTCAATAATCATCAGATCTTTCACACGTCTTCATCCATCGTTGCGTCAGCTTGCTACCATCACACTCTCTATCTCAGCATATCTAGCACTTTTAACAAAGGCAATAATAAACAATAATAGTGACACTACCTGACTCCTTACATAGCACAGAAACCTTCAGGGCCCAACAAGGAATATGAAAACGACAAAGTCCCTAATTGAAAAGGACACAAGCAAGCAATCCGTTCTATCATGTGCGTTCAACCAAGACTTCACCTGTTTCACACTATCCACAGAGTCTGGCTTCAAAGTATACAACACGGATCCAATGGAGCTCAAAGTGTCACGCAATTTCACAGATAATGGAGGGATAGGCCAGGTACGAATGCTCTACCGTACCAACTACCTCGCGTTGATTGGTGGTGGCAGGGATCCCAAATTCCCTTTGAACAAGGTTGTCATATGGGACGACTTGAAGGGCAAGGATGCTCTGATGTTGAACTTCTATTCTCCTGTGTTGAACGTGTTTCTCTCAAGAAGCAGGATTGTCTCTGTCTTGAACAGCAGGATATATGTCCATGGGTTTGGCTCCCCACCTCGCTCTATTGCCAACTACGAGACGTGTGAGAACCCTCTTGGGATTGCTGCCCTTTCTCCTGGTTCATACTCAGACAATTCCGCGGGTAACAACAAATCAGACAGTATAACAACCACGCCAAACTCACCAGCTGCATCTGTTCCTCAAGTCTTGGCCTTCCCTTCAAGAGTGCAAGGTCAGATCCAAGTCGTGGACATCTCCAACATTGGCAACGAGCGCAATCTTGTGTCCATTATCAAAGCTCATAAGTCCAAGGTCAGATGCATTGCCTTGAACAAAGCAGGAACCATGGTTGCCTCTGCTTCTGAATCAGGCACCCTTATCAGAATTCATTCAACACAGACCTGCTCTCTTCTTTATGAGTTCCGTCGGGGTCTGGATCGCGCTGTGGTGTACGCTATGGAATTCTCCCCATCTGGGTCCAAACTCGCTGTGATGTCAGATAAACAGACATTACACGTCTTCAACGTCTCTTCAAACACCGCACAACAGAACAAGCATCATTTATTGAAAAACCTCCCTGTGCCATTGAAGCCAGACTACTTCAACTCTGTTTGGTCCTTCGCTTCCACGCACTTGGACCAATCGCATGACGTCGACGTAACCGGTAACAACAACAAGGGCAAATCGGATATCACTGAGGGGGTCTTGGGCTGGCCTGATGAGAATAATATGGTCATACTATGGAGGTCAAGAGCCAAATGGGAGATTTATGAAATCGTAGAGAAGGAGTCGTCCTCTTCTCATAGTGTCACTACCTCTGACCACTCGGATAATAACGGTTCTGCTAGCGCTGGATCTAAAAATTATGAAATTATTAGAAAAGGTTGGAGAAGTTTCAATGATAACTCTTCTGAATTAACCGAGACTTTCCCTTCGGATAGTGGCACTAATGTTTGAACGTGGGCTACCAGTACTGTGTGTTCTATCTTTTTTTTTTTTCAATTTATATATAAACTTAATAACGTGTTATCTATTCAAATATATATTACAGCAGCTGGAGTACGTATAAATTGTGCGTGAAGTTGCTAAATCTGCTGAGTAGAATAAATTGGTGAAACAGCTATATATATTATCTAGAATTGTCCAGATAAATTTATACATGTTGCATTGAATCAGATCAGATATTCATCAATTATTTAAAATCATGGACGCTCATTATCATATATATACAGCTATAGCTCGATATTCCCATGACACAATTTTCATTGAGGTCCTAGATGTGGAGTAAAATGCAAAATAAGGGACGTTGTTGCCATATAGTTAAGATCAGGTCCTTACGTTTTGATTTAAATCTGGGTCAGCTGTGGTTTGTTCTCCATAATTCAAACAGTTTCGGGAACAGCTTTGAAACTTTTCTCATGATATTCCTAGGATAGAATTTTGAGTTAGGTCCCAGATCTGAAGTAAAACGGAAATTATACTAGAGACGTTTACCACAGTAAAAATCCTAATTACTTTTAGCCTTACCTAGCGGAATCAGTTTTGAAGATGAGGGCGTTGTAATGCTCTCATTTGAAAATTACAGCTAATTATATAATATTACTCACTAATTAATTACCCTATATTGTGCCAAACAACAGTGTAGAAAGGTGATCCTTAGCCTCAATACGTCACCCGGATTAAATAAATATATTTATATATTATTATATATTTATAATTAAATAATATTATTATAATAAATTATATATAATTAATTAATTAATATAAATAATATAGTTGTACGCAGCAGCAGCTGCTAGAGATCACTAACTGCTAAAAATTAATATTGTTATTATAAATAAATAATTCTGTTATCTAGCCATGCATGTCATATGGGGCACCAATATATTCTAGCTGCTCATATAACCGGTCATCAATATAGTTTTTTTTAACTAAAACAGATTTGTATTACAAAAACAGACACACTTAAACAAAAAGACTATAACTAAATTAGAACCAATATATCTTAAAAGTGGATCAATCAAACCGAAACAAGCTAGACCTAGG
>JAKTWX010000003.1:0-70509 GCA_030582275.1 Waltiozyma pijperi
TCTCGAAGCATGTCTCAATTTCTCCTTCAAAGGATCAGCATTAGGAGTCTTCTTCAAGACAAAGAATAACAAAATACTACTTGCCAAACATAACCCGTACCACGTGACAAGATAGTTCAAATGGTTATTTCTGTAATCGATAGAAGCAGATCTTCCGATTGGAACACCGGCTCTCAAGAATTGATATTTGGAGAATTCATTGACTTCGGTAGTATCCTTATCCAACTCGACGTGCTCTTTAGTAGGAGAAGACCCCCAGAAGTTCCACCATGGTTTAGGTAAGGTCTCGACGACGGTCTTAATTGGATGGTCTTTCATGTCACCAAGAGCACAGACGTGTAATCTCATAGTCTTGGTGAAATCAGTCATATCTTCGACGTCCAACACGTGCCATAATCTTGAATCTGGATCGACTTTCTCCCATGTCAAGGAGGCTCTTGGATTGATGACTTTGATGATACATTCGATTTCAACCTCATGTTCCGGTAGTGACAAATGCTTCAACGAACGTCTTTGTGGTAGGACGTTCTCATCGGTGATGAACCCTCTCTCGATCAAGATATCCTCACCTCCATCGGATCTGATCAATGGAGTGTACAAGACATACCCCTTCATTTCGTTTTGAACTTTTGGTCCAACGAAAATTTCTCTGGAATGGTCAAACTTACCCTTGACAATGACACGTCTGTACTGCCAGTCCTCGGCGTCTTCAGGCTGGATGTTCTTTGGAAGAGCGATAGGGTCATGAGTCAAACGGTCTTCGGATGTGGCGATTAGATTGTTCTTCCATTTCAAACGACGTAATTGCCATGTACCCAACATGAACGAAATAATAGGCATCAAGATCAGCAAAGACAGGAACACATACTTGGAGATGGTCCATTCGTTCTTCTTCGTGGCTTTCACGGGCTCCCAGTCGATCGGAGATGTGATTAGTGTTCTTTTGGAGATGTGTTGCGGCTGTAAATATGGAGAGATTGCAGAGATTTGAGAGAATCTGGAACCGAGAGCAATTGGAGATATCGTCTGGGTCCTTAGACCCTTGCTTAGGTATGGAGTGACAGAGATCGATCTCTTGGTGAGAATTGATCTGAACATGATCTGTGATGTGGATGGATTACGAATTTGATGGTGAATTTGAGCAAGATCAGTTATTACACATGTTCAAACTTCAAACCGATTATATTTATCAGTTTCAAAAATTAACAAAAAAAAATCGAGCCGAGAGCGTAGCTGCAAACCCCGCCAATTAACTGAGCGCGTGAACTAATTAATTAGCTAACATTTCACAAATGCAATCGAATAAGGATTCAGGACTGTTTTCTATTAGCAAATTAGCCTATGGAATCATCAGTTGGTTTTATCGTCTATGTTATGAGCCCATTTCCAGTTTCTTTTATGTGCCTCAATTGTACATTGTTAAGGATCAAAGTATCGCCTAAAAAAAGTGAAATAGAGAGCTTTGATTCATTCATCGAGGCTTAAAATCTCCTCAAAGTCCACCATTACTTCAAAATACTGATGTTCAAATTGAAATATTCTTAACATTTTCCAAGAAAATTTAAGTAGATTTGGTACACAGACTCACAGCTACATAATTTGTCTCAGGGAATTGAGCTGGCGATTAAGGAGGCCGAATGGTCTAGTGGTATTGCAGGCGATTAAAGAGCCGAAGAAATAGAATTGAATATTAGGGGGAAATAAAACTTGAATGAGAAGAAGAGAAATTATGAATTGACGTGAGTTAGCTGATCTAAGAAACTGAAGGAATTCGGGAAAGAGAATATTTATGGATTTGAAAGGAACATTTGATTAGCCGAGTCTCACATTGATCAAGCGATTCGATAAGTTTAAGACATAGAATTAAGGTTTAAGATAATTAAACATCAATGAAGAAGAATATATTTAAAGAACTGAAGCCAAAACTAGCTTTATTTGGTGCTTGAAAAGCATAGGTGATGAGGTGAAGTGAAGGCTGATCAAACGATTTGTTAATTCGGATGATACTTGAAATGCACATCTGATCTGAAGGAGCAGATATTTATCAAGAAATTTTTAGAGTGTATTAATCATAATTCTAACTTGAAATGAATTAAAAAGTGAAGAGGAATAAGATTTTCTAGGAACTGAAGTGAAAGAAAGTATGAAAGACTCCATTCGATGAAATGAAATTGAAGCCTGAGATCAGCTTTTGTGGTCCAAGAAACAGCCGAAGAAGTTATCTAGGTCACTATCGATTTCTATGGATTCCCTAATTTGGTATTAAGCATCATTAAGTGTCGAAAGTTTTGCATTTTAACAATAGTCGGCCAAACAAGGTGTAATTACAAAACAAGTGAAGGCTGGGTGGTCTAGTGGTATGACAAGCGGGTTGAGATTGGTAGGAAAGGTATTCAAATATCGTAAAGTTAACTGAATTGCGGGCCAGAGGGTTTCTCAAGTGGCTTTGGGGTTTTTGGCCCCAGTGTGGTTCAAGCTTGGCAATAGGAATTGTTGTTATTATAATGAAATTTGAAATGAGTTATTTGTCGAAGATGAGGATACTGAATTAAAAATTAAAGGAATGGTACGAGTTAGGGAAGTTTGTAACTGTTTCATTTGGGTTGTGTAATATGGTGTTGTCAATATGTTACTAAGACAGCTAGGCTTGAAATATTTTGGACATGTATCCTGACGTACGTGGGCGCACAGACATGCAGTATCATGCAACATGGCGTGGTCATACTTGGAAAAACGGTATGCAAAATGCTGCATGATTGGAGGCCGGGTGGTCTAGTGGTATGATACCCGCTTTGGGGGAGACTATCGCGAAATTTTCGACGATTTTCAACTTTAAAATATGCGGGTGGCCCGGGGTTCAATTCCCCGTCTGGCCCTTCAATTTTTTTAAATTTTTGAAACACGCAGGAAAAATCATCATAACTTATTTATTGATGGGGGAGGAAAGATATTCAATTATCGAAAAGACTGAATTAAAAATGATAGGAAAGGTAGGAGGAGGTAGGGACAGTGGTTATATTTTGTCTCAACTTCCAATCTGATAATATAATCATGTGGAAGGAAATATACGTTAAATTAATCTTTATACATAAAAACCTCTTTCCTTACCTAGTTGATCTTGGCCATCTTTCTCCAGCATCTCTAATCTCATCCATAAAAGAACGAGTATTATGAATACAAGAACCTCCTAGTATGATTCTCAAACTTGGGTTTTGTTTAGTTAAGTTATCCACGATTCTCGCTTCTTCGTATGTGACGCCACCAACGAAGAAAATGATAATATCTTGTGGTTTCTCCAATGATAATTTGCCTGATTGTTGGTTATTATTGGAATCAACGTTGATGTTTGAGTATTCATGTTCGGCGTATGGGGATAATAAAGGATAGTTCTTTTCTGTCAATTTCCCTCTTGTGATCTTACTGATGATGTTCTCGAGACGTGGGATGTGTTGCATGAAGATGTTATCACTCTTATGGTTAGTTTTGAAGCCCGAAATCAATAAATTGGATGTAGCTTTATCAAAAATATTGTCTTCGTCGTTTAATCTCTTACGGACGCCTGAATATTGGAGGAAATAATCAATCAAAAGAAGATCTTGCTGTGGGATACCCTGATTGTTGAGTATGGACTTGAGTCTTTGAATTTGGTTGTTGGAATTGGTCTCGTATCTCAATGCGTATAATATCACCAATCTTAGCTTGAGATTCATTGAAATCGGAGGTTGTGCTTGTGCTTGCGGATCCGTGGAGACATTGTTCAAGATGTTCTCGATTTCCTTTAGATCCTGGTTGTGTTGGTCATTTGAGGATAAGTTCTGTTCGATCTCTGAAACTTCCCATAGTCGTTGTTGATTCAATTGCCTGTTGATCTCAGAAGCCAAAGTCATGTGCTTGCTGACGTTCCCTGAGAGTTTCTTGAACTCCGGAAACTCCTCGATGAACTGCTTCATGTCTTCAATGGACTCGATCTTCTTGTTACTGTTGGTTTTGGACTTGTAATCAGTGACATAGCTCTTGATCTTGTCACTGAGATCACCGAAATTGAGATACATGGATTCGGCGAAGAACTGGTCTTGCTTGGAGCTTAGAACGATCTTCTCCAACTCCTTACTGATCCCAGGCGTATGTGACAAGTCGACAGTGTTGTTGTCGATCCCAATTAGTTCGTGAACCATGGATTGGAAAGTCCAAGGTAGTAACAAAGGCGTGATAGGATCATTCTTTCTATCAAGAATCAACAGCACAGGTGGGGTATCAGCGAGCTTGAAGTCAAACAAGGAACTATTCTGTGGCTTCTCAATAGCGTTTAGCATCTCTTGCGCCAATTTTGAACCCATTGGACTGTTGTATTCGTACCTTATAACGGGTTTGGCCTTCAAGGATAATAACAAGGACGTCAAGCCTTCAACGGTTCTGTTCAATGCGAATCCTGACCATGAGCCCAAATTGTCACCGTATATTCTGTTCTTTGGGATCTTCATGTCGAAATGGAATAAATCTTTGTTAATTGTGAGGTAATCTTGGAAAACTTCTTGAACTTTGACAACCACTTCTGAATCGTCAGCTTCTGCTAGTTTCTCAAGCTGAGACTTGGACACCATATTAGTGAAGAAGATCTCGTAGGTGTCGTACTTGGGATTTCCCAATTCTTCCAGGAGATAGTTGATCGACTCGTCAGTTGGCTTGATGTACACAATTGCTTTTAAATGCTTCATCTTATCTCTGGTGGCGTTGTCTATTCTGGTGATGAGATAGATGTCATGTCTGAGGAGCTCTGACTGTGTGGAGTTGAGAGAAATGATGGAGGTTGTGTGCTGGTCTAGAAGGAGAACCTTGATCTTGCTTCCTGGGATAGCGCTGGAAGGAGCGGATATGAAAGAAGACTGCTTGTTGCTGTTGCTGTTGTGCTGTCTTCTGGCTGGGTCTTCCCCGTCCACGAGAAGGTTGAGGTAGAAGTCCGAAACTTTGTATAAGTCCATATCTGTAGTTCCTGGGTGGTGTAAGCAATTGAATTGAGAGATTCTTTTTCAGATAGATTGGAGATCTGGTTTAATTGAAAGGGCCTGTTCGCTTTACTTTAATTTGCCCTCCTCCACAGCCAGCTAATTAATCTTTACCTTTTCGTGGGCCTATCTGCCCGATCTGCCAATTTCGGGCGGGTTACAGGCGGCGGCTCAAACCACCGCGCTGCCACATAATTCGTTGACAAAACAAAGGCCTGTTAATTGGAAGGAAAGACCTGTTATCTAACGTTATCTGACAGCTTTAAGAAGCACCAAATTGACCCTTAGAGCTCCTTTTTAAGACTTGAACCCACTTGCAGTTTACTTCCCACAAGTAACCCGTGCTTAAATCCACGCCCGCTCAAACAATTTAACAGACGATTTGCCACCCCTTGGAAATTTAAATTGAAATTTATCAAGACCCCACACCATCACACTCCCACTTGACTATCAAAAATAATGAAGAAGACACAATCACTGACACAGCAGGAAAGAGGAGACAAGGAGAAGAAGCCTCTGAAGCAGTTTGTCTCCAGATCGCATCAACGATCAGCATCGATAGGAAGAAACCTGAACAAGCTGAACCGCGCTACCAGTTCAGAAGATATCTCCTCTAACTCAAGACCAGGTTTGAAAAGATCCAAAAGTTCAGACGGTATCAACCACTCAGCCAATGGCAAAAGAAGTAGAAGCTTCACCAAATTGACCTCCTTGACCTCTTTGCAGCCCTTAACAAGAACCAGGTCTCATCAGCTCATGCCAAGTGTGAAAAGAAGTACGTCCTCACATAAAGTTGTTCTTGACTTACGGAACGGGGACGAAGACGACTCGTCGGATGAAGAAAATGGTAACGAGAGAAGAGCAAGAAGCAACACTACCAACGGTCTAGAGGACTATGTCTCAGAGGAGGAAGTGGAAGAATTCACGGACGAGGAGGATAACAACAATATTATTGCTGCTGCTAATGTTGCTGCTGCTGGAGACCAGTCAACTGGCTTTATCGCAAGATCGGATGACCGCATTGACAGCATCAACAGCAGCGACTTCATTCCTCAAACTTTGAATCAAGCTGATACCAGTGGCTTCATAGGGTTGGATAGAGTCAGAAAGAGCAGCACTGTGACAGACAACACCGCTCAGTTTAACGAGATTGAAAAGAGAAGAAACTCCACGAAATTTAGCAAGTCTCATGCCATTGACTCTGAACCGCTGCATCCAACTACAGAAACAGATCAGTTGGAACAAGATATCAAAGAGTTGAATCTCTCATCCGCTCAAACCGCGCATGATACCATCGATCAGAAAGCCCCTCAAGCCTCTTCAGACATAATCAACGAACATTCACACCAACAGCAACACCAACAACAGCCACCACCGCCGCCTTCAGCGACAGGCTCAAATGACTACTACCATGACATGATTCTATCTCAATCCACGGGTATTGTTCGTAAGTTTGGTGAGCCGGAGATCAAGAACTCTCTTGTGCAATTGGACAAACTGAAGATCAGCAAAACCAATGGCAACACCAACAACAACAACAACAACAACAACGACAACAACGACGACTCGATCCAATACATCCACTCCAATGACAATATCAACCAGCAAGTTCGTCCACCAGCCAACTCGTTTGCCTCTTCTTCCAACTCTTTGAGACAGTTCACAATCCAACCAACCTCTCAGAAGATGTCAACCTCATCCAATGAAGGTAACTCATTGTTGTCTTTCAAGGCTGTCAGGTCAGCTAATAACTTGTCCAGACACCAACAATACGCCAACCAGTTCCCAAACACCTCCAGCGTCCAGAGCAACAACAACAATAACAACAATAACTTCTCGTCCACCCCAACAGGCACAAACAACTTCAACTTCAACCAATTCTTGAAAAGTAACGATTCCTCTTCAGCCTCCTCTTCTAATATCGAGACTAGAACCCAGCAGAAACTATGGCTACAGAGAGAAAACAGTTTGTTGGATATCACCGCTGTAGGGGGTGCTGATAACGACATCAACAATCCTCTAATCAGAAGAGAGTTCGAACGTATCTCCAGAGAATTCCTCACAGTGAAGAGATTCTCCAACCCTCTAAGTGACGCTGTCAAGAGAACATACGTCCCTCACAGCAACGGTAAGAACGAATCAAGAAGTGGCTCTTTGAGAAATAATAATAACAGCAACAGCACCGCACTTTCAACCAATGATAAACTTCAATCTTTCAAATCAGACCAAATCCAAGCTAAACTAAAGAAACTTTGGATCGAGGGCGATTCCCTGTCAAAGAAACCATCCCCTCAACATCTCAAAAATGCTCAATACGGTTATGACAACTCCCATCACCCTGGGGCCTCGCCAGATTATTTGCACCATCAACAGCAACAGCTGCCTTTCTTAGGAGCACAACAGCAACAACAATTACTATTGCAACAGCAACAACGTCAACAGCAACAACTTTATCAGCAACAGCAGCAACAGCCAACTACAAGAGCTGTGGATAGATCTGGTAATAACTCTATTGTACAGCAAAATGGCACAAATAAATTGGATTTGGGTGCTATTAGAAGTTAACTACGTCAATAATCTGCATTAATGATTTAATATAGATTCTTGTTATAAATTTACTAAGCTTGATATAGTTTTGCAGATGATCAATAATATAAATTATTGGACTTGAATTAAAGGAGTCGAAGGAGCCATACTGACGTAATATGTATAACTTTGATATTGAATCAGCTATATACAGCTAATTATAAATTAATTCGACGTAGCTGCAGTATCTTGATTCTAATTGGTCTTATTTGAATTCATGGTATCACATGGAGCTATGATTTGGCCGCATAAAAGTTTAATAATTAGTTTATATACGTCATTCACTATATTAATGTATATGCTACAGCTAATGAATTGGTACAGTAACATATATTATTATTAATATTGCCAATATGATTAATATTTATATGAAATCATGAATATATACTAGTATCAATACTAATAATTATAATTTAATTAATTGAGTTAATACGTCGGCTACGATAATTTTGTTGATAATATTATATAATTTTTTAATTAAAAATATATTAATGACGTTTTAAATAATTAATCATGTTGAAATTTTGAAAATTTGCATGAATAAATTATAAATATTATTAATCATTGTAAATTCATGTCCTATTGATCAATTTTTATAAATATATTATTGCACGTCATGTATATTATTGATATTTATTATAACAATTGAGCTATATAATATGTATAATATATATATAATACAAGAAGCTCCCGCTGTGCTCTCCGTGATCCCTGGTTTGGACCTCAACTGCACACTGCTAAACTGGCAGGATCACTACGGGGAGCTCCTTGTATATATAATATAATGAGCTATATAAATATTTTAAGATTTACTGTACAGCCACATGCTCGATGATTTCTCACTAAAAAAGATCAATTATTCACAAGGTTTACAGTAGCTGGGCCGCTGGCTCAATGTTATTTCAGACTAACTTCTGGCTTCAAGTGTCAAGAAAACACGCTTAATATAAAATTCAAAACATATAGACCTGATCCGCCGGACCTAAAAACGGCCTATCAATTCCAAATTCCACAGATCAGCAATTCGTTTTCAAATTTGTCCGCAAAATTCCAAAAAAACTGTCCAATATTTGAGCGAGACCCGAAAACAATCCTAGTCCCGACTCCCAGTCTCCGCATGGGACTGCGTTTGAGCGTTTAGTCCCGCATAATGCGGTCATATGCAGGCGGAAAAGAGAATATTTTAGATTTTCAAATATTTGGGACATGCATGTCCGAAAATCATCAAATGAGAATAGAAAGAAGAGTTGAATGAAATATTCAACTCACGTGACCCCCTAATCATTTACAAACTGTATTAAGATGAAGGGTACGTATATAAGTTTATAAAAGACTTGAATTCTTCATGGATATAATTGTAAAATTCCAGGAAAAAGTTTATCTTGCTTTCACAGAGCAGACCGGGGTTCGACTCTCCGGGAGCTTTTCCTCTTTTGCATTTGATCACATCTTGATCGTTTCACCTTCGCTTCTTTAAACCAAGCTGTGAATAGACCCACGCGTTTGTGTAGTGGAGTTTTTAGAATCTTGAATCTTGACACAAGAGTTAAAGTCCCATTTTCCGACCTTTGATCATGTGACCAAGCTTGCTTTCACCAAGATCCGGTGAATTGCCCATGAACCGCCGTTGAATTTCCATCCGTGATTTGGCGAATTTCGGATCATTTTCGATCCCAGCCGGGCGCAGCATATTTGCCTCGGGTTTACTCTTTCCTATTCCGGATATAAAATTCCTAATCAAGAGATATGTCCGATTTCAGGAAAAAAAAATTATTAACAGTCCATCGGGACCTAGTCCTAAGTAGGCACTCACAAAAGGGTTTAACGCAATACATCTGTATTGCTTGATCCAATCTGATCTATCCTATATGAGTCTAGCGGTAGAAGATGGCGTATTCCAATCACTTTAAATAACAGTGAGTTTCCTACCAAGTCTTAATATTCTTAGCACATCTTGTCTAATGAACTTATTTTGCACACTAATCATCTCAGTCCTTAACACATTTAACTATTTAGGAGTGACACATTCATCATAGCACAACAATAAACCATGTCCACAATAGCAGACGAAATCAAGCTGGAAAAGAACAAGGAGGATCTCGTAACAGAGACTCAACATGTTATTGAGACATCTTCATCCCACACACCATCAGTTTCCCCTGTTAATTCCAAACAAGATCATACAGTCGACCTCGAGTTAGCCCCTGAAGACCCAAACTCACCAGAGTTAGTAGATCCACACTCATTCTCACCTCTCCGTAAGAACATTATCGTTTTCATCTTATCATTATCACTCTTTTTATCTCCAATGTCATCAATGTGTCTTTTGCCAGCGGTACCCACGATTGCTGCTCATTTCAAAACCACAGGTAACATCATCAACTTATCCATTTCTGTCTACAATATCCTGATGGCTGCTTCACCATGTCTGTTGAACCCACTCTGTAACATTTTTGGGCGTCGTATCACATTTATTTCATTTTTAAGTTTATTCTTGATCGCTTCTATCTTGACTGCCGTGTCACAAAACTTAGCCATGTTCTTCGTTTTCCGTGGTGCCAGTGCTTTATTCGGTACCACTTTCTTTGGTGTCTCCGCTTTGATTATTGGTGATATCTTCAGACCTACAGAGAGAGGTACAGCCCAAGGTTGGACTTTGCTAGGTTCCCAAGTCGGTGTCTCCGTCGGCCCTGTCATTGGTGGTATCGTCACTACATACACCAGTTGGAGATGGATTTTCTGGGTTCAGAGTCTTCTTATCTTGACCAACCTGATTTTGGTCTTTTGCTTCATCAGTGAAACCATGAGAAAGACGGAGGAACAAAAGAAAGAGAAGATCAAGTACAATCCTTTCAAGATCTTCTACTGTTTCAAGTACAAGAACCTTGTCCTTGCTGGTATCATCGCCTCTGCTATCACTTTCGGTGCCAGTAACATCTTGGTTCCAATCTCATACGTTATGAACCCTAGATTCAATTTGACGTCTCCATTGTTAAGTTCCTTATTCTTCCTTCCAACAGGTATGGGTTATGTCTGTGGTGCCATGATTGGTGGTCGTTACGCTGATTACACTGTCAAGAAGTACATTAAAAAGAGAGGTAAGCGTATTGCTGAAGATAGATTATACTCCACCATTATTGGGTTCAGTTTCTTACTTCCAGTCACAAACCTCATTTACGGCTGGTGTCTTGAAAAGGGCAAGGGTGGTATTGCTGTTCCTGTGATTGCCTTATTCTTCAATGGTGTTGGCCAAACATTATGCTACTCCTCCAGTAACACATACTGTATTGATTGCATGCCACCTGAGCTTAAGAGTGAAAGTATTGGTGGGAACTACTTCATACGTTTCTGTTTCTCCGCTGTCGGTGCTGCTATCGTCCTTACAGAAATTGAACACATCGGTGTTGGTTGGACAAGCACTGTCAGTGCTGGATTCTTCATGTTTGGTTCATGTTGTCTATTTGTTTTGATCAAGTACGGTAAAAACTTCAGACCAAACACAGAGAAGAACGAAATTGATTAAGACGAACGTTGTATAACTATAAAAAAATACAAATATAGACCAAACTTACATTTTCAAAACACTTTCATCTAAATATTGAAAGGTAGGAAGGATATATATGCGTAATCAGGCTACAAACAAAAATCAAAAAATATAATGGATCCTAGGAGGTTCGAACTCCTGCACCTTTCGATATCCGATAACTAGTTTTCACTTGAGTCGGACGCCTTAGACCACTCGGCCAAAGATCCTTATTTGATATTCTTCAGTTAGGGTCCTGTGTTCCCACTCTATCAATACTGAAGATTGATAATACCCACTTCTTTCTCGCTGTTTTGGTTAATTTAAGACAATCTGCCCTTTAGTGCAACTGGTAAGAGTTTCTAGACATCGATTTTGTTTCATCTGAGAGGTGTATATGTTGAAGAGCTTACGAAATCCAGCTTATGAGGAAATAATTTGAACCCATTTCAGGACAAAATAGAAGCCGCTAGTCGGTAGACATAAACACAATCCAAGCCCTTAATTGGGCAGTAGAAGTGGTAAAAATGAGATATAATAGTAGACTGTAGCTTGTGATATTAATTTAAAGCGCACTTCAGGGAGATCAAGTATCATGATAGGTCGTGATCATATGATCTTCCGCAGTCATAATTTATTCTATTGTCGAGGACTCGTACAGCTGACAAATTATACCACATATTACAATATCCTACTTAAACTAATTAAAATAAAACATTATTATACATATTATATTAATTAATAGTATTAATTTGATTAAAATATAAGTAGTACCATACATAAACGCCTAATTAAACAGGATAAGGTCAAGTGATCAAGCAAGGAATAAGAATATAACTAGTAATCTTCCTGATATTTACAGCACTGATTCAGTATTGGTGCCTTATTCCCAACTTAACTCCAATATTATTCAAATACTCTAATTGGGTGGTCATGCATCATTATTATCATTAACTAAATACAACTATTGCAATACATTCACAGTTTATAACCTTCTGGAATCATATCTTATCGTAACGTATTCCTTCGTATCACAAAGCAAATCTTAATCTTTTCTTTGGTCTTTCGCCATCAGAATCCTTTGTGTCAGCGTCTTTGCCATCTTCCAGGTCCTGCTTGCTAATGATAGGGTTTGGAATTGGGCTGAGCTCCCTGACAGTTGACTCTGGCAGCATTTCCTCATCTTCAGAATCAGAACCTTCATCGTACGTTGGCATAGAATCTTCTTCTTGAAGAGGAGGAGGAGAAGGAGTGGCAGCAGGGTTGAGTTGTGAGGATTTACTCAACTCACCAATACGACGTAGTAGTTCTGCGGCATTATTGAACTGTGCAGGTGCTGTTTGAGGAAGGGTCTCTTTATTAGATTCTGGTTCATACCCGTCTTCGTCGTCGTCTTCATCATCAGGATATACGGAGCCCGATGCTTCAGCTTGTGGAATTGAAGAGGAGATGGATTGTAGCAAAGCTAGCGGATCAGCAATGGTTTGAGCGGTGGCAGGTTGCTGGAGGGATTGTAACAGTGCCAACGGGTTAGAAACAGGTTTTGGAGTTGGAGTGGTTCCCTTTATTTCGTGTAATTCCTTTCGAACCTTATTTAAAAGCTGGTTCAATTCATTGATCTCATCTTCTAAATTACTGCTCAATGACTCCAATTGGGGAATATGGTCCTTGGAGAGCTTGCCTTCGGTTTGTAACAAGAGCTGCTCAAATGTTTGCTTATGCTTCTGAATGGATGAAGTGACTTTAATATCGTCGCTGTTACTACTACTGCTACCACTAACGATAGAAGAAGAGGAAGAAGAGGAAGAAGAGGAGGGCACCTGTTTAGTTGGTGACGGCGAATTATTATTATTAATCTGTGGAGCTGGTGAGTTGGCTCTATCTGAACCATTAGACTTACCATTAGATGCAGAGGAAGAAGAAATAGTAGCAGCAGCAGAAGAAGAAGAACCAGCAGAAGGTCTGACAGATGGCGTCGAGCCTGGACATAAGATACCCATAATCTCAACGTCCTTAGAGAAGATCTTTCTATCTCTCCAGACCTTAACCATTTTGATCATCTTCTCTTTAACCTTATCATTGACTTGTTCGTGACACTTTTTGATAGTTTCTGGAAGAATAGCAGCAAAGGAGTCAACAAAATCCATTCGTCTCTTCATACGAGACTGCTGTATGACTTCGTTGGCAATGTAGAGCAAGGGAAGTTTCTTCTTTTCGTCACATTGTGATATGTATTCATTCCATGCATTGACGGTACGATCATGATAACGGTGATGGAATAAGAGCCATTGGGAAGTGTTGACAATGGATTCCTGTGATTCCTCCAGGGCGTCAAATTTGGTTCTAAGTGTTTCTTCAGAGTAAGACATGTGTTCCTGTCCTTATGTTTTGAATGGAGGGATGAAGAATTATGGCGTTGACAGTAATTGATCAGTTGGTGTTGCTTTCTTTTCAACTAAGAGGTCGGTTTAAACTTCTGACTCCTGAGAGCAGTCGAGAAAATTGTGAAGATCATACGTAAATTGAGAGAGCTGAATTGTTGAGAAAACAGATTTCCGAGGTTGGTCATGTGATGAGAAATGAATTCCGGGAACATCTGAGATGACATAATTTGTTATGTAATCAGTTTCCGCTCTTTACAGGCTGGCCGCAGTTCGGCTTGATCTGATGGAATCTCCATATTAGATACACACACGTAGCTCAATTCAGTCAATGATAAACATCCGATAAATCAACAGGAAGCACTAAAAGAGAGTTCCTATCCATCGAGAAACCTCTTTAAATATAATTCACAATGGCTGATAAATTCCCAGAAATTGACGCAGAAATTCCAATCAACTCCAACGAAGACGCAGGCGATTTCCTTGCTCGTGAGAAAGCTTTATTAGGTGAAGACGCCACTCAATTCCAAACAGAAGGTGATGATGACTTACTTAAAGGCTCAACAGAAGATGAAGATGATGAATTGAAGAAGTTTGAAGAACAATTCCCAACCGTTCTAGACGAAGAACCAGTGCAAGAAGAAAAGGAACAAGAGGAAGAAGAATTCGACGAACCAGTTTTCAACGCTCCACAAACTCAAGGTCAATCCGACGCTGTTAAACAATGGCGTGAACGTTATCAATTAGAAATCTCCACCCGTGATGCAAACGACGCTGCCAAGTCTGAAGAAATCAAGACCGAAGCCGCTAAGCAACTAGACGATTTCTATCAAGATTACAATGACAAGAAAGATTCCAGTATCGCTAAGGTTCGTGAAGCTGAAAAGGAATTCCTTGATAAGAGAGATGCTTTCTATGCCAAGGGTGAAGTTTGGGAAAGAGCCTTGGAACTTGTCGAAGGTGTCAAGGGCGAAGGTAATTTGAGGTTCAAGGAAGTCTTAAAGGCTAAGGTTAGAGCTGTTAGAGATTAAGGTTGTGGTTTGTGTTTACTAGTTGAAGAGCTAAAAGAAAAATGAATAAATATTATATTTTATGATACAGAGAATAACAGGTGGTAAATGTAGTAATAGTATTTGCTACAACTTATAACGCTCATAATATATTATTGATAAAAATGCAAAAGTAAAGTATGGGAATATATGAAATTATGATATGTTATAACTACTACTAAACGAAGTACCTAATCGGACTTTTTAGGGCCCCATTTAACCCCCAAGAAACCAGCGCCTGGATCCCTGGCACCTAAGGCAGAGCCAATGAATGATTTTTGCTTTGGAGGTTCGATGACGTAGACTCTCTTTTGACCAGGAACATCAACAAAAATATATCTGAATTCCGGGTGTAAGACGTCGGCTTGGACAGTTTCCAATTGGACAGAAGCGACCTTGTTGTCATGCTCAACGTTGAATCTCATAAAGAGATGCTCTTTGCCCTGACGATCTTCAGAACGTTGGGAGGCAATTGGTCTGTTTCGTGTCCATTTATCACCCCCGTTGGTTTCACCGTAGGCTTTCAATCTTGTGCCTTCTTCGAATCCCAACAACTTCTGGACTTTCTCGTCCTTCTCCACCAAGGAGACTGCGTGGTTGAACACCTGGGTGTCACCAGATGGCAAGAGAAGCTCGGATAAGACCAAGTATATCACTAAACCTGAAAGAGTAACGGCACCAATGACCAATGTAGTGGAGAAAGTGAAAGTGAAGGCGGTTTTGATCTTAGGCCATAGAGTGGAAGGCTTCTTAGTCTTCTTTGGGTCTTTAGCTGAAGTGGAGGAGGAATGCTGTGACTGTGATTCAGAACTGGAGGACGATGTGGAGGAGTTGAAACGGGTAAATTTGGTGGAGATGAGTTGCGGTTGAGCTATTAGAAGAGATCTTCTAGTGGTATTTGGGAGCATCGAGGAGCGGATTGAGTGACCAGCAGAGGCCTTCAAGGATAATAAAGAGTTTCTGAACATCTCGAGTAGCTGTAATGGGTTTAAAGAGGAGTTCTACAAGATTATAGAGAAATATTATATACATGTCCTTCATCTCGATCTATTCGACGTATTTTTTCTGTAAGATTTTCTGGAGCTAGCCGCGCAGTTCTTGTGAACGAGGAGGAGTTTGAGCTTGGAGTTGGAGCGCTGGTCACTGAAAGTGTCGTAAATTAGGAAGTTGGGAGTTAATAATTAGCTTATTTCTAAATAGTTTTCATCACAACTGGAATATTTTTTTTTTGACTGTTTCAAAGCTATACGTACAAGACACAATAATTAATAGTTATAATTCCCATTAGCCGATCTCTCATCACGTGACCGGATACGCAGCTATAATTTACGTCATTTTCAGAAACCGAATTATATCCCGCATCCCGCAATTACCAGACAACTTTAATATTATCATGGAGTTGTATTCTCTTTTAAACAAGTCCCAACCAGACTCCAAATCTTCATCTAATAACAAAGGAATAGAACAATCCATACACACACACACCAATCAACATGTCCATGTTTCGTACTTTACAATCAAATCCAGGAGTTATAACACTCTACAAGACAACATTAGCTTCACGTAATTTAGAACTTTTAACATTTTTAAAAAATCACCAAAGAAAGCAACATCAATCAATTGAAAATTCAGATAACGACAACAAGAATCCATCATCTTCTTCATCAATTTGGGATAAGATCAATAGCGGTCTTGGTGGTGAAAGTTCAAGAGATTCAGGGTTTAATTATGAATTAGAAGTCGTTGATAATGAAACTTATCCAACTTATGATCAGACAAAATTGATATTTTCTTTTGATAATAATGATAAACCTGAGATCAGTCAAGTTTTGAAACAGGCTTTCCCTAAGTTTGAGAAATCTTTGAAGACTGAGACTTGGCAGATTCCTGAAGAACAACAATTGAGAAGTTTGAAAGATTGGTTTGAAGCTCCTTTGGTTGTTGATTGGGATAAAGGACTCGTTGCCAGTGATATTGCTGGTTTGAAGAAGATAGTTGATGAATACAAATCTTAATATTCGCTTTATATTATTTAACAAATATATTTAAAGAAGATTGAACACTCTTAGCTGTACAGTGGTAAGTTTAAATAATCAACCAACAATCAGGCCAAAACTGAAACTAAGATCGCTAAAATGGAGGAAGCCCCAACAACACTGAACAAATTGTTGTAGAACTGTAACTTATCAGCACGGTTCAGCATGGCTCCAGAACCTCCACCAAGGCCAGAGCTAGATCTGTTACTGTTGGAAGTAACGTTTGCGTCCTTCAACTTCTTGACTTCTTGTTCAACCTTGAAAGCAGAATGTTTGGACAAGAAGTTGTAACATGAGCTACCATCCAGAGTCATTCTCAGTTCCAAATCATTTTGGTCAGCGACTCTGTTGTTGTACACGGCCAAACCGCTAAAGTCACAGTTCTTTGGATCTCCTTCACCTTGCTTCAAGAAGACCTCATTGATCACGTAAGAGGCCTTTTGCTTTCTGCCACAGTCTGAGAAGGCACCGTAGCTACCTGTTGAGCCATTACCTCTGATATCACTGCAATCGACAATACCACAGGCGTATTCAAAGATCTTGTTCAATTCGTTGACCTTGACATATGGCGATAACTTGCATTGTAAGGTGGACTCCAAGCAGCCACACTTGATTGGGTCTGGAGTATGTGGGATATCAGTGGAGGCTTTCCATGCCTTAGTGTTGAAAGGACAATTTGGAATATTGGCAACCGAGGCCTTCTTTTTGTGGTCGTCCAAGCTATGCCCAGTTGGAATAGCCTGGTTGAACTGTCTTCTCAAAGATTCGAAGTCTTCCAACTCTTGGACCTCTCCGTTGACAATTTCAACTACACCATACTGGTTTGGCTCTTCAAAGTACATGTAAGCGATACCACCAGACCACACTTCGGTCATCAAACGACCATAAAGAGCCTCAACTTCGGTGAAAGGTCTTGGTCTCTTGGTGTTACAGCCAAACTCAGAGAAGAAAACAGGCACTGGGTAGTCCTTAAACTCCTCTGTTCTGTCTTTGTAACCAGACGACCAATACGTGGAATAACCACACCATTCGTACATGTTGATACCGTAGAAATCAGCGGTAATGTCTCTTTCACCACAAGCAAAGTAATCAGCTAAACTCTGTCTAGTTTCTGCGTCATCGTTGGTGGAATAGCCAACTGGAATGTTTCTGTACCCCTTTTCTTTGATGTATGCTTTGATATCTCTGATAGACGCCTTGACGAATGGAGAGGCATCGGTGTTTGTTCTGTCGTTAGTGACCTCGTTACCAGCAAAGAAACCAAAGAGATTATTGTACCCGTGTAAAGAGTCAATAACCTTCTCATATCTCTCCTTAATGGTGGTGTCCCAAGTTGGGGCTTCTCTGACAACACTGATGTCAGGCTCACTTAAATCAGCAATGATGTAAATACCAGCTTCTGCGAAGGCATTGAAACACGTATCGTGGTCTCTGTCTGTGTCAATCTGGTATACTCTAACAAGATTAACCCCTAACTTCTTTAAGTATGGCAAGTCTCTAAGACAAATATGAGTTTCAGCCATAGGGTCAATGAATTTGGAGTTGGTGGCTTGAGAAAAGACTTCACCAGCAGGGAGCACACTTGGCTGGTAGGCGATACCCTTCATGAAGAACTGTTCACCAGTTTCCTTGACGAAGAACTTGCTACCATGGACTTCAATTGGCGAGTTGGCTGGATCATGGACAATAGTGGCAATCTGAGCACCTTCAAGTTGATCCTTTGTGAATGGATTTGGACCAATTGGGTTTGGAATAGGACCTGAGATGGCCTGTGGAGCAGCAGCAGCAGCAGCAGCAGCAGCAGCAGTTGGATATTGCTGACCTGGGACACCAACCTCTGGTAAGTTGAAGGCGGAAATCATCTGTGGGGCACAAAGTGCCAGCAACAGAGTTAAGATCGGGATGGGTAACATATTTTGATTTGCTGATATGATAGCGACAAACTGGAAGTGGGCTATTGATACTGATTGAATGACTTAACTGATCACGGCCTACACTTTTCTCTTTTAAGCGAGGTTTGGGTCCAGTTTCAATACTAATTGAGGCTTTTTTAAACGTTAGACCATATGGTCAGAGGTTTGATCTGAAGGCTCATCTTTCTTTCTTTGACAGTACTTGACACAAAGCGGGCCAGGGCAAACATAAGGCAAAGGAGGCCATCATTGCTTATGTCATATTGAGTCTTGATAATTCCTGATTATTAATCACTAGTACCAAGTGAAAGAGAAATATTGTGGTTTTGTGTCAAATTGGTGCAGCTTGATTTGAAAATTGAAAATTGAAAATCGGTGATTGAAGTTTTTATTTACATTTGGATATTTAAGGATTATTTCCAAATTTGGACATATAATGGAGTTTTGAATGTATTACATAATTAAATTTGTGCTCTGGCCTCCACCTTCCTAATCAGGTAAAACGCCTGATAAGGGCTGCTCGGCCAAAAATATTCGCCGCCAGAGGTAAACTAGTATGTTACCTAATTAATTGGAGTTTGCAGTTTGTCACCAACTTATATCACTCGCTGAATTAGGTGTATACACTTGTCTCTTATGAGATGTGTGGCTAGAAATATGGAAACGGAATTATTTCTATATACATCCTACTAATTCCGCTTAAGAAGCAATAACTTCCCCTTTTCAATCGGAACTCATCTCAAATTACTGTGAACATTAATTATTACGTCTTCTTGTGTCAAGCAAATTACACTAGAATTATCACCAATTCATTTATATTATCTATTCCAAGATGAGCAAAAGACTTGCATCTGAGCTGGAAGACAAGAACTCCATTACCACTTCACCAGATTCAACAACCACTGCAACGCCACTATCAAACAGCTCAGCCAAAGATCCGAATTCAACGAAGGCAAATGAACCTCCAGCTAAGAAGAGATCACGTTCAAGATTAGGGTGCCATAGATGTAAGAGACTGAAGGTGAAGTGCGATGAGCTAAAACCTTCATGTACGCTCTGTGAAAAGTCCAACAAGACATGTGACTACTCCTTGAAATTGACTTGGGGTGGTAGACCTTTTAAAGATGAGAAGAAGTCCAATCTCGGGTTTGGAACAATCACATCCTTCGAGATGAAGTACAACCCGGAGAAAGCCAAGTCCAAGAAAAGTCAAATGAAGAAGGAGCCAATCCCACAAACCGTGCTGCTAACCAAACCAATCATACAGCAACAGAAAGCCACAAGAGTATCTGATGCTGGCAGTGCTCCTCCAGCTCCAAACACAATTGTCTCGGCTACTGCTACTCCCCTTGTGGACCACATTACGTTTAATAAGATTGATTTCAACGATTTGGCTGATGTTCCAATGCAACAAACGTCTCAAGATCAATTTCAGCAGGTTCAGATGGATGACCCTTTCCTGCCATTAGACTCAGATCAGACGCTCCCACTCTCTGCCATATCCAACCCTCGTGGCAGTTTAGGGTTGCAGCAGTTTGATGACTTTGCTTCAGCCTTCAAGGACCTAGATACATCCAATCTGATCGCCAAACATTTCGTTACCGACTTCCTTCTTCCGGAATTCTTCGAGGAGAACCAGTTGAAACTGAACACAAAGCCTTCTGCTCATCACGGCATCGATAGCATAAGCGAAGACTCAAACACTCCTCCAGAGAACCAGCTAGTCGTTAACTCATCATTTCACACATACTACACACCAAACTCATCCAGAGTTCCACCTTCTACATATTCATCATCATCATTAGCATCGGCTCACCATAATATGGGTCCAACACAGAAACAAATCCAAAGAAACACAACAAGCAGCATTCAAGAAGAATCGTCCCCAACTTCTTCTTCAACTGCAGCTTTCTCTCATTATAGCACAAACTCGAACAGTCACCTAGACATCCCAGACTTCCAGGAAATCGAGAATCTATTTAACTACGACATCGACAACTTCACCACACTGCCACAGCAGATCTCACCAATCCCAGATCTTCTTCTCAAGAATCCTCGTTACCGTGAATACTACCACCAGTACATCGAGACTTTCTCTAAAACATTGGTTCCAGCTAATGCCCAGTCATACACAGACAATCCGTTCACCTGTCTCTTGCCCCGTCTCTCCATGTCCTCCGATTGTGATGGTTTGCTGAGCGCCATCATAGCCATGGCCATCTCACAAAGATACTCTCGTTTTGATGTCGACCAATCCACATTCCCAACAGACTTGACCAGTGATTTACTATCCCGTGCATTGAACGATCTGTACAAGCGTCTGACAGATCCTAAGGAAACAGAATCCGATCACACACTGGGGTTGATACTGGTTATGACTTGTTTCGATATCATCAGAGGTTCGAGATTCAAATGGAGAGCTCATTATCTTGGTGCTAGAAAGATTGTCATGTCCAGAGGGTTCTTGAAGGCAGTGTGTGACCAAAAGAGAGCCAGCAGTACTTCCAACTCAAACAAGATAACCGATTTGGACATTGAGAACGACCAAGCAGTCTCGTTTGAAAGAGGGGCAGAATCAGACCTGGTCTTCTTCTTTACAAGATGGTTTGCATACCTGGACACTTTTGCCTTATTGGTCTCCTCATCAGCCATTTATGTCAGCTCTCCTTCTAGAAATTTGATCAAATGGTCTGGTCCTAAAGTCACAAGAGCTCAAAGAGAAAATCTAGACGATATTGACAAATTGATGGGGTTTGATTTCAAGCTATTGGATTTCTTCGCAGAGATCATCTCATTGATCGACGAGAGGGAGAAGAACTGTAGGACACCAAACAATCTAACCATTGAACTAATGCAAAGAGCTCTTGACGTCAAAGCCCGCTTGTTGGAGTACATTGCCACCACAGACAAAGAACGTGATGAGATAGAATTTTCCATCAAGCTCAACACAAATGACCCAAGGCACAGCAAACTGTTCGATTACGCCCGTATCCGTGCCACCAACAACGTATTTGCCCTAGCAGGTGTTCTACAGATCTACAGAAGAGTCTTAATGATGGCCACAGAGTCCGATATTGTCCAAGATGTGGTCAACGAGATCACAGTGATCATCCAGGATAAGATCCCAGATAACACCACTGCTGCCAACTGTACAATGTTTGCTCTGTTCACGTCTGGCTGTGAAGCTATCGATATAGATACAAGGGCTTTCTACATTGACAGACTGAACAAGTTGATAGGACATGGTGCCACAGGAGCAAGAGACGCTTATAACATCATGTTGGACAGTTGGGAGACAGGTAAGTTCTGGGCAGATATCTTGAGTGAGAAGAACATCGATATTATGTTCAGCTGAGTGAGCAAAGATCTTTATAGCACAGCACAACCTAATTAATATAATACTTTTAGAATCTTGGATCAGATATGTAATGGCTAAACATTTGAACCTGTACAGATGCTGCGAGACGCACATAAGAGTGCATAAAGCCGCATGAAATATTTGGGATAAATGTCCCTGTCCCAGAAATCAGCTGCTGTATTTCAAGTGTACGACAAAGTGTTGAAGAACAATTCAAACTCCAATGAAAGAAAGCTCCTACTTTCCAATCATAACCTTAACTGGTTAAAGTTCAAATTGCTCTGAAGCGAAGACTACAACTACGACAGGACATCGACGCGTTGAAAGAGTTCAATGGACCCAGTTCAGTAACTTTGTGAGTGTTCATATCACAAAGGAGACAAACCAAACAATAAAACCAAACCCATAAGCCCAATGATTTCTCTTCAACAGCGTTCAAATATCCAGCTACAGGTGTTTCAATCATATTGGTACATATCGGAATCATCAGACTAAAAGCCATCAGATTTGATATTGAATTTTTTTCCCAATTAAAACAATCCCATGCATATATTTGACCGTGTTTAAAAAAAACCAATTTTCAAAGAATGAATACCCTCACGGTAATAAATTAATAATTAAACCCAAAGTGAAGAAATTTATTCAGCCTTACCACCCTTTCTGGCGATTAAAGCCTTTCTGTCAGCATCTAAGTATAAGTTGGTGATAACTAACTTGGATGGGTGGATGTTGATTGGAATGGAAGCACCGTTGGACTTTTCCTTGACTAACTTGTCAACTTGGACAGCGAACTTTAATCTGTAGACAGAGGAAACCTTACCTTCGGTACCCTTCTTGGAACCACGGACAACTAAAACGGAGTCTTCCTTTCTGATTGGTAAAGCCTTGATACCGTATTGTTCTCTTAATTCCTTGGATAATGGAGCAGATAACAAAACTCTTCTTTCTAAAGAGGAGGCGTTGAAGTAAGCCTTTCTAGCTTTGGATCTGGAGGAGGAGACGTCTAAGGATTGCTTGGCCATTGTAACTGATTTGAACTGTGGTTAATTAGTTAAATGCATAATACAGTGTGTGCATCTGAAGGGAATCTTTGCAATTTTTCATTTTTTTCTTTTATGTTGCGTGTAAATTTGCAGGAAGTGATAAACCGTTTTCGCGACAGTGCACGCATGCAAGCACTCATAAATTGGCAGATGCGATGTTCGGGTGGATTTTGGACGGAGCGCATCCATTTAGGGCATGGCGTATCATGTGACCTGATACTTAGGGCTGTGCAGAATTGTTAATTGAAAAGCTGCAGATCTGCATCGTTTGACACAAAATTGATAGCGTTGAATCAAGATTAAGATAGAGCTTGAAGTACTATACCACCGACGTTCTTGTAGGATATACTTAAAAATTATAATACATTAACATCAATAGTATACAAATTACAACATATTACGAATTAGTTTGAGGCTCTATTCGTTACTAATCATCTCCCATGTCTTGATCGGCTTGGTGTTCACTTTCATCCCCACTGATATCAGGTTCAGCGTCTTGTTGTTGCTTGACAACATCTCTGAAATCACGGTCATCATCACTTGACTCATCTTCAGCGTAGTATGTGTACAGACTCTTGTTTGGATTCAAAGAGTACACGGTTCGAGCTTCCTTAACTCTCAAGTTCCTGGTATCAGCATCCATTTCATAGTCGTCTTCATCAATATCACCTCTAATAGCCAAGAAAGTTTGATCCTTCTTCAATTTAGTGAGAACCTTAGAAGCGATCTTCTTCTCCATCCAGAAACTTTCCTCAGAGTCCATCTCGTCCTCAATCACAGACATGTAAGCATGAATCAAATCTTCTTTGGTTAACCCATTACCGTTTTGTTTTGTATCTTTGTAAATAGCCTGTGCCATGATCTTGGTAATAGCATCGAACTTACTGGACTCAATGACAATTTGCTTAGGCTTCTCGGTCTTGATGATTTCTTCTTTGTCTTGGTATGCGTTTGGTGATGGTGCTTCAGCTGGAGACGGAGGCTGTTCTGGTTCATTACCACCATTTCCATCAGCATCAGCATCAGCTTCAGGTTCAAGATCTTCTTCCTCTTCTGGTAATTCGACATTGGTGTCCAAAGGTCTGATGATGGAACGTTTCAAAAGATCATAAGCCTGGTCCACCATTTCTTCCGTAACAATTTCCTTACCGTTTGCTCTAGCGATGGCTTCCGAAAGTCTGATCATGGATTCCAATTGACGAACAGTGATACCGTATGAACCTCTGGCACCCTTGTCATCTTCTCTGATCTTGATGTAGTTTTCAATCAAAACTTCACCGGCTTCTTGAGATAACTTTGGAGTCAAGAATCTGACGTATTGGATGTAACGTTTCACTTGTTCGGCCGAGTACTTTGGATGAATGGCTTCGTCTTGCTTCATGTGTAAATCGACAATGTGGGAAGCCAACTTTGTATCAACATTCTCGTTCACATCGTCAAGAATGACGAAGAATAAATCAAATCTGGACATAATTGGGGCAGTCATGTTCAAGTTACCCCTCAATGATGTCTTTCTGTTGTATCTACCTTGGATTGGATTGGCAGCGGCTAAGATGGAAGTTCTGGCGTTCAAAGTGGCATTGATACCAGCCTTTGCGATGGAAATAGTCTGCTGTTCCATGGCTTCGTGAATAGCAACTTGGTCACCGACATTCATCTTATCGAATTCGTCAATACAACATATACCATTATCAGCCAACATCAAAGCACCAGCTTCAATGGTGAATTCACCGGTTTCTTCATCACGAACAACAGCGGCGGTCAAACCAGCAGCAGAAGAGGCCTTACCTGAAGTGTAGATGGATCTTGGGGCGAAACTGGTGACATATTTCAAGAACTGCGACTTGGAAGTAGAAGGATCACCAACAATACAAACATTGATGTCACCTCTTAGCTTGATACCATCCACTGTACGCTTATGAACACCACCCAGCATTTGTAGCAAGATACCCTTCTTAACAATGTCATGACCGAAGACCGAAGGAGCAATAGATTGAACCAAGTTGGAGTAGATGTGTGTATCAGCCAACATTTCCTTCAATTCTGACTTTTCAGACTCTGTCAAAGTTTTGAAGTAATTAGCCAATGAGCGTGTTTGACTGAGTTCCTCTGTCTCATCACCAAACTTGATATCAGCTTGCTTAGAAACAAGAGAAGTGATATGAGAGGCCAAGAAAGCAACAGAATAGGTCAAATCCCTGACACCTAATTGCTTCAAACCAGTAACACCGGTATCGATCCCTGTTCTTGTACCCAAGTCTCTCTGTGCTTGTGGTTTGACACCTGGAAGACGTAGTTGTGTAAGGTCGGGAAGAACAATTGGGGTACCGGTGAACTTACACTTATCACCAGGCTTGGCCTTCTCAACAACCTCACCTCTTAGAACAATATCAATGGTACGTGGCATGGAACCAGTTGGGATCTCTTCGGCATTCTCTTGGACCCTGAGCTTTTGCCAATCTGCGAATTGGGACTTGCTGACATCTAGAACCCAAGAAGTTTGATTGTTACAAGCGGTGTTGGGACATTCTGTTGGCTCGGTGTACTTGAATAACTGTTCGATACCGTTGATTTCAGTCTTACATTCTTGACATGTGAAGGTAGCCTTGTATAGTTCTGGTCTCACTTCGGAAGTACGAGTGATTGTACCTGAGATAGAGATCAAATGGCCAACCAATTCTGTCTTGACGTCACGTAGTCGGTTCAAAACACCCAAGTTGTAGAAGGAGATTTGGAAGATTCTCAAGTTCAATTCGATCTCATCCTCTTTTCTTTCCTCTTCGTCCATCAAATCATCATCCAGAACGTCTTCATCTTTGGTTTTTCTCTCACCTCTTTTTCTCATCAGCAAACCTGGGGCGTATTTGGTGATGACTTTTCTCAAAGCAGTTTGTAAATATGGAAGGAAACGGTAGTATGAATCAGTAATAGCTTGGAACAACAAACCTTCTTCGACACTCTTAACATCCTCCAAGTCGATGTATATCGTAGCACGATTCTCACTTCTCATCTGAACAATCTGGGCGATATATATTCTGTTGTGGTATTTGGCATATAATGTCTGCTCTTCGTTTGTAAGTTGAGAACTCTCAAAATACTTGGTGAACCCTTCAAGGAAACGTTCGAACGTCTCACCCACCTTTTCACCAGTAGTGTCTTTGACTTTTGGGATTGCATTCATGTTTGGTCTTTGTCTACGTGTAGCACCACGACGTTGAGCATTGCCTTCTTCAGCTTCGAATCCTAAGTTCATGCCATCGACATTTTGGGCAAGATCTGATAATGGCCCTGGTGAATGTTGACTTGCACCACCACCGAGATCTGACGGAAAAGTAGCTGGTGAAGACATGTTTGATGGTTATTATATCTGGAGTGCCAATTAATCTTCTTGGTTAGGGATGTTAATTTTGATTGCTTGTGTTGACGTTGTCGATCCTTTGTTGTTACATATTTCCAGATTCCAATTATCTTTAAAGATCGCTCCGCTTCGGTCTTCGGATCTTGAACTCAAACGCGTCGTGCAAATTTACGTATTTAATTTACCCAGATTAGCAGGTACGAATCTTTCCTAATTAGGATTTCCAATCTCAAATCTTGATTACTTTGCCACTTGTAACATCGGTGAAACTGCATGATTGGTTCACCTGTCTTGTCTCAAGTCTTGAAACGATTATCCGTAATCTTTCTCTGGGTTCGACCCTGGAAGAAGAGGTTAATTTTTAAAAGGACTTATACGAGCAAGTTTATGTAACTGGTCACGTGGTTTTGGCACAGCCCGCCTGGTGTAATGGCAGCATCGTTCCCTCCGGTTAATTCCATTGGGTTGAAGTTAGGTTCAGATCCGGGTTCGATCCCCGGGGTGGGCTATTTTTTGAGGGTTTTCTTTTTTCATTAAGTTCATGCATACAGACGAAAAATTTCATCCTTTACTTACCTTTAGCTTGTATTGTACCCACTCCTTAGTTACTCTAAATCTGAAGCTGTTTTTTCAAATAAAATTAGTTCATCTAGTTTTTCGCACCAGGCCTCATACGTCGGTTTTGTGGCAAAATAAATATTTATGCGTCATGTTGCAGGTAACCCGGTTTTTTCGCAAATTCAACAAATCAGCTAATGTCAAAACTCTGATTAGTTGGTGGTTGGTGGCCTGGCCTGATTATCAACAACTCCAATATTTTCTTGTAAACACCATTTCTCAAAGGTTAAACATGTCCATTGTCTAAAGATCTATGGCCTATTTCAACTATCATATCATACTTATCAACTCAAAGTGAACCAACGTTCACACTACTTATAGAACTGATCTCCTAGTTGTCACGTTTAATAATACTACTGACACTTCATCCCCAATTGTTCAACCATCAAGAAGTCTTCAAACTTCAAGTCCTTAGTCATATCATTCTGAGATGAAGACATCAAAAGAATCAATAACCCGCCGTATCTTGGTCGTGCACAACGACAGAGTATTTGAAGCAAAGCTAAACATCTTCCTGATATTAATCATTGTCTTACCAAGTGTCTTCTACTTAGTTACAGTGTGGTATCAAACTTCATACGCTGTCAGATTGAATCCTAGTTGGGCTATCTGGGAAGGGGCATACCTGGTGAAAGACCAGATATACGTTAACGCCATAGAGACGATCAACACCACCTGTCGAATTCTTGATTTTAGAGGGGCTGGTAAGCAGCTACCTGATGAAGAGGTACAATTACTAAGGTCATGCATAGATGCTAAAAATGTCATCAAAGAACAAGGAATCAGGAAACGAATGATTCAGCTGGTGTCGATGTTCCACCCCTTTGCACTCCTAGTTTTGATATTGGGGTCCATATTTGCCTTGAAGAAGTCTTACTACCTTTATTACACTTTGCCTTATGAGAAAGTGGTAGAGAAATTGGATGAAGAGATAACCGACAGTCCTTTGTCTGAAGATGAGAAGGTTTGGCTGTGGAACATTACCCAGAATTTCAAAAGTTCAGTCCCAACAATGCAAGTAAAGTGATATGGACGGATCGGTTTAGAATCTGAATGTTTTGTGACGCATGATTAGAGTACTGCGACAGATATATTTTGCAACAAAGGCTTTAAGCTGTATACATGTATTTTTGATCAAACGAAACAGTTACATATGTGCCTTTGCTCCTGTTTAAATATGCCAAACTCGCTAATTTCCGTCTTACTAGCTACTGGGATAATTGTGACTCTTAAAACTAATGCGTGTGAATCCAATATAAATATGATAGATAGATTATATGTTTATAAAGCAGCGAGAGACTTTGGTTCTTTTATATTCATCAAAGAAATTCTAAGATCGTAGCGAGGAGAGCTTCGACGATAAAACCGTAGAACCAGCATCTGAGATAGATAAACTTCGGCAGGAAAATTTCCAAATCAACAGCTTCAAAATGATAGATACAAAAGATCTAGGATGTTTCAAGGACAGATGTACTAATCAACCCGATTTTGTCACCAATCCAAGCTTGTTTACAGATCAAACCAAATTTCTCAAACTGAATGTATTCTGAACAAACCTCATTAAGTTGATCTGCTAGGATCACATTGGATAATAGTTAAAGGAATTCCAATGATTACTGGGAGCATAAAGTACTGAAAAAAAAACACAAAAAACACATACACTAATGCCGTGAGAAGGTATATTTCTTTAAATGTTTCGAAATCAGTCTCTGTAACGAATTCCTGCTTTTCAAGATCTGGTGGAAAATCGTTAGGGTTGACTGGCCCCTTTCTTGCAAGGGGAAATGGGACTCCAATGCTGTGCGACATAGGTGGGGAAATTGAGTTGCCTGAGATTATGAGAACTTCAATGATGGAGTAAGCACTCTGGAGAAAACCTATTCTGATGACAAAGAATATTGTTCTGTGGAGTAGACTGTGGATGAATTTTATGGATTCGTGTTGAAATGAGTGCATGGAAATTGTTTGGAGAAGAGATATTTCAACAGATTTTGAGGAGTTTGTGAACGAGGATCAGGAGCATAATAAACTGGGGACTGGTACGCCTTAATTTGTGACATGTGAATTTAGAAACATGTAACATCAACCTAGCTAGCTGAACTCAATAAAATGATAAAATTATCCTTGAATTTATAAGTTGATCCGCGCTGCCCTTCTAGCGGACCGTGAAAAACCTTGATCTTAATTGAGTTACTGCGCTAGACTTGATCAGTCCCATAATTGTTGAGTTTTAAAGTCTTAGAGTTTTGTGACGTGCATTTTCTTGAGTTTTAAGTTTTTGAGATACACACGATAAGGTTTTTAGCCACATGAGGCAGCATAAAAAGAATCCAAAAAAATAAATGCCCGACGTGGGGCTCGAACCCACAGCCTTGAGATATCTTAAGAGTCTCACGCGCTACCGATTGCGCCAGCCAGGCTGACAATCGCGAAAATAACCCGATTGGTATTAGGCGCAGGACCTCATCACTTGATATTCACGTGAATTTTTGATCAAGAAAACCAGTTGGACATATATATGGGCAATAAAGTTTAGATTAAGGATTAGGCTTCATGTAGAGCCATGTCAGGTTAATCTATTCAGAGTTATTCAGGTAAAGTAGTCAAATAGTCCGGATTTTTTTTTTGAAAAACTTAAACGTTGTTAGTAAAATTCAATTCACACACTAAATCGATTAGGCTCAAAACCACCTACCATAGAAACTGATACCAAAAAACTTAACCTTTAATGCATATATCTAATATAATGTCCACTTTGATAGCATCTTCGAACAACTCATTGGAATTGAAGCCAAAGTTCCCCATCAAACCCTTCTAATCTTTATTTCTTTCTTTCATTCTTTCATTCAATGAATCAATCTCGCGATCATTCATTCCGTAAGTCTTAAATCTAAGCATTCCAACAACCTTTCATTCCCTGAACGAATACTCAAACTGCTTCTGAGAGAGAAGCTGAATGAATTCAGATTCCACCTGACTAACAGAGAACTTGTCAATCTTCTTGGAGTTCATACGCCTTGCATGTCTTAACTCCATCAGGCAATGAACATATTGGCTGAGGTCAATCAATTCCTCCGAAGAGTAATTACCATCAATTGAATCCCAGTCTTCTTTCTTGAGATCGGCAATTGAACTTGACCCGTTGATCACATTTTCCCAACAGTGTTGAGACATGGAAGACTGGAATAACAGATGTTCATATGAATCTTCCTCTAAATGGCAGAGAATTAACACACAAGACGTCGTGACGATTGGATTGTTGTGAATTGTAGTGTGGAGGTTTGTGAAACCGATGTTTGTAGATTCCTAACTTGTCAATGCGGAGCTCTTCCAAGATACCTGGCAAGCTGGCCTCAGTTCTTGAAACTTTGGCATATACTTCAAATGTCCAGTGTACGCGTTTGAAGTCAATTCGATTTGTCCAAAATTTTTTATCGAATTTTGGGCATGCAAGAATATGCCAGTCCGAGAAACCTACGAGTCTAAGCTATATGTGGACTCATGCAAATACGAGACTCGATTTTTTATGGGTCTGAGGCTGGATTTTTATCGGTCTAGGATTCATGCAAGGACATGTGAGGCGAGTTTAGTTTCAATAAAGTTTACAGTTTCAAATTTGTCCTAATTTTACACCAAAGTTCAACGTGTGTTCACAATCATGTAGAGCACTGATTAAAAGAATTAAAATCAGTATTTGAGCAAGTCCAACAGCAAATAGTTCAAGCAGAGTAAGCACGTGCGTTGGCTGATTTAAACTTACATGTAGTAATGAATGATAGATGAAGAATTCTAATTTACAAGCTATTGTAATCTATACAAAGTCTAAGTTATACTCTAAATGCAACATATGCTCCATGTATTCATACAATAATACTAATACTATGATTAGGACCTCCGTGAAACAAATGGATCTGTGATTGAACTGAATTGAAATGAAAGGATAGACTGTGATTTACAAAATAGTACAGCTGCTCTTCTTCTTCTTTTTCTTCAATTCTTTCTTACCTGAAGAGGCACCATTAGAAGCTTGGTTCACCTTACCCAAAGGCTTACCCGGTGCTTGTGTTCTTTGTTGCTGCTGAGGTATCGTTGTTGGTGTGGCTGAGGAAGATGTGGCAGTGGAGCTGTTGATCTTGGATGTTTCTTGACGGCTCAAAGTTCTGGTTGAGTTGTTCTTCAACTGCTGGACGGAGTTTGAGGAGCCGTTTAGGGCGGTTGTGCTGGTGGAAGGCTGTTGTTGCTGTTGTTGTTGTTGTTGCTGCTGCTGCTGTTGCTTTTGTGCGTGTTCCATGGCTTCGTTTCTCATGATTTGTCTCACGACGTCAACGAAGGCTTCATCGACGTTGGTTCTGTGCATGGCACTTGTTTCGTAGAATGGGACTCTCCCCCACTTCTCGCTGACTTCGATACCGTCTTCAGGGTTCAGCTTTCTCTCGTCGTCTGTCAAATCACACTTGTTACCGATCAAGACCATAGGAACGTTAGCAGAGTCCTTGATTCTCAGGACTTGTTCTCTCAAGGCCAACAGTTCTTTCAAAGAGTTCTCATCGTTGACGGCGTAGACCAGCAAGAACCCTCTACCGGACTTCATGTACAGCTCTCTCATGGCGGTGAACTGGGCAACACCGGCTGTATCTAAGATCTCTAAATCACAAGCTCTCCCATCGATTTCAATCTGTTTACGGTAGGAGTCCTCGATGGTGGGATCATAAGTGTCGATGTAAACGCCCTGGACAAACTGCACGGTAAGAGAGGACTTACCGACACCACCGGCACCTAGAACGACGATCTTGTAGTCTCTCATTATTGATTTGCTTGATTTGATTTGAAGTGAATGTAAGGGTATAATAAGATATGAATTTAAAACGGCTTAGCGGGACACTTCGATTCGCTTGTCTAGTTCTGCTTGAATCAGCTCTTAAACTTTAAGTTTGTAAACTCTATTTCAGTGTGTTGTGGAAAAGGTTCAGGTATATTTGAATATCTCATATGTTTCAAAACCAAATCTACGCTATGCCCCAAAATCCAAAAATGGCAGGAGAAATTAATTCGCGTAGTACAGCAGCAGCAGCAGCAGCAGCAGCCAACGTATCGGCCGACTGTCAGCGAGGCACGGGCAATTTGTGGCGATTTCTATTTCCTAATTAGGAAATTAGCTCACAAGGATGAATAAGATATTTCAGGGCCCTGGTTCATCCATCACCAAATGTTTAAATTTAAGGAAAGTGTAACCAGAGTGTGATATATATATATATATATCATGTTTACACAAGCTGAGATACATGCGTGGTAGCTGTTTGTCCAATGAGTCTTGATCATGACCGAACAAGTGCATATTAATCAATCAGGGATCATAATATTCTTTCTATTTACAATTACAAACGTTCAGCTATATATACACACAAATTTATTTCTTAGCAGCTTGTTCCAATTCTTTGAAAAGCTTAGCAATGGTACCCTTAACAGCCTTCTCATCCGCATTCCATTCATTCTTAACAATCTCCCAATTAACCTTACCATAAACTTGACCTAATTTGATACTTTCATTTTCAGCTAATAAACCAGTTAACAATTCTTTAACTTTGGATTCGACTTCTTCTTGAGAGGCAACAGGTAAAGCGTGAAGATATTTCTTGATGATTTCCACTTCTTTTAATTCCTTCTCGGCTAATTCTGATCTTTGTAAAGATTCATATTCTTTAGCAGATTCTAATCTTTGAGAAATTGATTTAGAGAATAACTGAAATAATAAGAATTCATTATGTTGGTCTGGTTTCGTATCGATCTCTTTGTTCTTAATGGATGACAATAAACCTTTAATCGTATCACGGCTAACGGTATCTTTGGCTAACATAGATTTCTTTAAATCGGTCTTAAGTAAAGCTAACGAATCTTTGTAATGTTGTGTGGATTGATGTCTGATGTAACGAACGACATTGGATGTTAGAGTGGTGGAGAATCTAGTACGTGAGAACATTGTTAGGGAAGTAGAAATGTTACTAATAATCAATCAAATTTGATCATCATTTGTGTCAAGACTCCAGACGTCTTTATGAGCTGCTGCTTTGTCGGTTTTTTTTTCTCTGCGTTGAACAACTAATTCAATTTCAACAGAAATCCGCACGTGATCATAAAAGTGCAGAAAATTGCGGAGTTAAGAGCCAGATTAGGTATCTCAGACGTATAAAATTGGCAGATGCAGGTCCAAGATGGAGACTCAAGACGCTTTAAGCAGACAGATTTTAGGGTTGTATAGTGTAGTGGTTATCACCTTCGGTTTTGATCCGGATAACCCCGGTTCGAATCCGGGTACGACCTTTAATTTTTTAATTTTTTGATTCTTTCATTGGTTGTACTACTGGCTGTTTAAGTTATTGTGCTACAATCAATAAAATCTAGATGTTATGTGTATAATACTTATATAGATAGATATATCTCCCCCTTTCAATGCATGGTGGCCACTTGTATAGCTTCATTGTTTGAAGCCTCTTCTTTCCACTTTATTTTCATCGTTATTGACATCACCGACATGTCTTTCATCTTCAGGTTTCCATGAGCCTTCAAACATATGTTTGACAAAACTCATTGGATGCTTAGAAGTTTCAGAACCCATATGTCCGACATCTGGAGAGAAAGAGGTGATTGGTAACACCATGACGTCATGATAAATAGCAATTGTGTTCTCCATCAATGTGAAATATTTCCAATCGATAGGCGATGAAGGTTTCAAAGATTTGTTGTATTCATTGGCAGGGATATGGTTGACAATGTGCAACTCAGAGGAAGGAATAGTGTCATGGAGATAGTTCAAATATTGGAAGATCTCATCGGTGAAGATCCCAGGACCGGTCCAATTCATAATATCGTCACCTGCATCTTTACCTTTAATCTTGTTCAACTCTCCCTTCTCCAACTTCTCCAATGTGATTTCAGTGATCTTAGCGATCAATTCCCCCAACGCCGGATGCCCAACCTTGGACATAATAGTCCATTGACAAAACTGGACTCTTTTAGCATAATAGACATTCCAATCCTCACGATCAGGGTCAGCTTCAACACCAATGACCAACCCAGCGGTGTTTCTTTGATCGTAAATCGTCGAGTTCGAGGTCACCCATGTATCCACTGGTTTCAAAGACATCGTATCGATGTCGGCGTAGATCCCACCACGAGCAAATAGGATTAAATAACGGAAGAAATCAGCCTTCAGGATACTCTTCGGCATAGCATGGAACGCCTTGAGCACTGATGGCACAGGGGAGTATAAGGTGTCGATAAGTTTGAAAGCTTGCTCGTCACTTAATAGGTTATGACGATGGTCTTGGTTTGTATCTTGCCATTGTCTTACGTATTTTATGAATTTTGGTTTGAATTTAGGAGATGACAGGTCGTATTTCCAGGTTTGCCAGATTTGTTTTGGGAAATCTGAGTTTGGATCATAAGGGAATTGGAAATGAAGTTGTTGACGTAATGTTGAATGTGGTTCGATGATGGAAAGTTTATCAAGTGGGGTCATCAAATCTGAATAGTTATCTGAGATTGACGATGGTTTGGACTTTATTGGGTACTCTGAGACTTTCCTGTTATGTGCGTCATTGAGATTCTTGATTCCGTATATCGAAGAGTGGATCTGATAGAAAATGAAGATGAAAGTTATGAAGTATGTGGTGAGTCTTAATGGTCGGGACTTTTGGAATTGGCGTTGGAGTTGAGTCAGCAGACTGGAGATGGATATCTGGCCCGCCATGGCTATGAATCTGAGCAGTGGGTGGATAGATGAATGATCGAAGAGATCTGGGTATTAAATCGGGATCTTGTGTGCTTGTGAATGAGTGGTATATCTCTTCTGACACGTTGAAGAGATCAGATCACGAGAATGAGAGAATGAGCGAGGACACAGAAGCTTTCCACAAAAGTACAAGAGGCAAGTAACAATTTAACCGTGCCACAACTAATTAGTACATATGGTCGATTGAGAAATAGGAATATTTCAATAGTAATTTTAACGATCGAGAGAGAGAGAGATCTCATGGTTTGCTACAATGGCTCAAAAGCCTGTCGCTGTTTCTATTGCGAATGAGCGCGCAGTTGGATGCGACCCTGTGCGTGTCCGAGCCTAGACCGTTCTATTTTGGGCGGAGGCGGCAGGTTCCAGGAACTGCGGGAATTGATGACGCGTAAGTTAATAATAAACCAAGAGACCAGAGTCTACTGGTATTAACTCCAGTATAGAGATCTTCATCCCTTAAGAAACCAAACATCTACTATCGAAAGTCTTATCACAAGCTCTTCTCAAGATCATCTTTGCAGCTTCTTGTTTCCATAATGCAACAAATACTCCCGCGCAACATTCAAACATTTCCAAGTTCAAATTGATTTCTGATCTTGCCACTTGTCCTAATTCACCATCATTATTGGGGCCTTGTGGTTCCAATTTCTTGAACAAACTCTTAAGACACCACATCAATTTCTCTCTACCTCCAGCACTTAAAGCTTTACTATTCACTGATTTTTGACAAATATCACATCCGGTGTGTTAGGGTAGATCCTTGATAGGTATTGATTTAGATGGTTATTGAGCATGATATTTCCATTAACCAAATTTGTCCGAAGGATTTCAATGGTTCAAAGTTTGAGCCACACTCGAGCCCGCAGTATCGCGCATAGGTCCGCATAATCATCAAATATTCTCCATTTAATTTATATAACTTATAGTACTATTTACAAAACTTGTCGGGGGTCATCTAACATAAAACTTGACTTCTCCTAATTCTTTGGAGAAGCCTCAGCACCTTCAGCACCTTCACCAAGATACTTTTCGAAATCTTGATTCTCTTTCCATTGTCTCTTCCCTAAATTCTCAATCATATCCTCTCTAGTCAACACCTCCTTCTTCAACAACAATTCAGCAATGATACCAACCTCCTTGTTCTTCTCTTGTAGCAATTTCTTACAGGCATCGTAACATTCTTGGATCAAAGCCTTAACTTCTTGATCGATCAATTTGGATGTCTTTTCACTGTATGGCTTTTGAACTTTAAACCCACCTTGATCACCGTCATCAAAGGATCTGTACCCGATCTTGGAAGACATACCGTACATCTTAACCATCGATTCAGCAATAGCAGTGACCTTCTTGAAATCGTCATGAGCACCAGAGGTAACAGACTTGAAATGAAGCTCTTCAGAGACTCTACCACCCAAGGCCATAGTCATACGATGCTTGAACTGTAACACAGACAAAAGATACTGGTCTGGTGGTAAGTATTGAGCATAACCGAGGGCACCTTGACCTCTTGGAACGATGGAGACCTTAAGTAGCGGATCGGCGTATTGTAAGTACCAGCCACAGATAGCATGACCAGCTTCATGGTAGGCAACGACACGTTTTTCTTCAGGAGATAAAACCTTGGATTTCTTTTCCAACCCAGCAATGACTCTTTCAATGGCTTGCTCGAAATGTTTCAAAGTGACAAACTCACAATCGTTACGAGCAGCGATCAAGGCAGCTTCGTTACAGACATTTGCGATATCAGCACCGGAGAAACCTGGAGTCAAAGCGGCTAACTTCCCACTGAATTGTTGAATCTTTTCAACAACTTCTCCATCTTTGTTGATTTCCAATTTCAATTTCTTCATGTGAACTTTGTAAATCTCAGAACGACCTTGAATATCAGGGTTATCAATGTTAACGTGTCTGTCAAATCTGCCTGGTCTCATCAACGCAGGGTCTAAGACATCTGGTCTATTGGTACCAGCCAAGACGACAATGTGATCCGAAGATTCAAACCCATCCATCTCAACCAATAACTGGTTCAAAGTGGCTTCTCTTTCATCGTTCCCACCAGACATGTTACTCTTCCCACGCTCTTTCCCAATGGCATCGATCTCATCAACAAAGATAATAGCTGGAGCCAACTGTCTAGCAGTTTTGAACAAGTCACGAACTCTGGAAGCACCAACACCAACAAACATCTCGACGAATTCAGAACCGGAAACAGATAAGAAAGGAACACCAGCTTCACCAGCGGTGGCTTTAGCCAAGAGGGTCTTACCTGTCCCTGGTGGACCAGAAAGAATGGCACCTCTTGGGATCTTTGCACCTAATTTTTCAAACTTTTGTGGATTTTTCAAAAATTCAACAAATTCTTGAATTTCCTCCTTAGCTTCATTACAACCTGCAACATCTTTAAATTTAACCTTGATATCGGATTCTTGGTTGAACAACTTGGCTTTACTCTTTCCGACGTTGAACATCCCACCTGGACCACCAGCACCACCTGCACCTTGCATCTTCTTAGTCAAATAGAATAACCCACCAAGTAAAAGTACCGTAGGTAAGAAAGGAGCCAAGATTTGGAAAACTGAAGCTTTGTCAACGTATTGGACTGGGATTCTTTCATTCCCAGGGATATTCAAGCGGGTTTGCACTTCATCCAATTGATCTTCGAAAACATCAACAGAACCAATTGTAAATGAAACTAATGGTTTAGCGGCAAAGGAACTCTGTGGAGCTGTGTTTGGAGTTAATTCAGCTTCAACCAAATTCTTGTTGAAAACATAAAGTTTCTGCACTAGACCCTTCTCCAAATATTTGGTTTTGAATTCTTGGAATGTTAACGTATCAGCTGAAGAAGAGGGTTGATCAGATGGAGAGAGTAAATAGAAGAAAACGGTGAAACCGACAGTAAGGTACATACTTCTGACGAATTCCTTAGATTTGAAATAATCAGCTGGACTGATATCCTTGTGGGTTCCCTTCTTCTTGTTCTTCTTCTTGTTGCCAGAATCATGGTCGTCTTCTTGTTCTTCAGTTGGTTTCTTATCATCTTTTGGCTTTTGATTAAGGTTGAATTTGGTTTGTTGAAATCTATTTGATGATACATTTGTAAAAGATCTAACCGCCGGTATACTAAATGATGGGGTCTTGAGAGTTTCGACAATAGTTGGACGTAAGGCTCTAGCGGAAGCTAGTCCTCTCACTGTGGATCTGAATGAAGACAGCATTGGTCTTTAATTCAAAATAACGGTGTTGGATAATGTAAATAAACTCTGAACTGTTTAATCGGTGGCAAAACTTGTATTGGCTTCAACCAAATTATCAAACGCCGCGCACCTTTTTTTTAGGACTGCCCGTGGAGGATTGGCAGCTGGCACAATAATCAAGTGCACGTGACTGCTGAAACTAACTCCTTAATTACTAATTAAACAGATATAAAGATGATGCGTTCATTAAAGTATGGAATTATGCAATTAGATTATGATATATAACACAAAGATAGAACAGAAATTATATAAAAAACAGAAAGGCAAACAGACATAAAAGCACAGCACATATGACAAAGTTCATTAATCGTAATTCATTAGTAGAGGGTATAAGATATGCAAATCATTCAAGAAGCTTTTAACAGAGCCAATATTTGGTCCATGGTGAGTCTCTTATTCAAATCTTTGGTCAAACAGCCAACAACAACTTCGTATAATCTTGATCTATTACCATTCCGTAGCAAACAAGCCTTCTTTAAGGAGTCGATATCATAGATCACAGCTGAGATCATAGCTTTGATCTTAGGTTCATAACTATAATGGAATGGCAACTTACCAACAATCAAGGTGAACAAAGTAACACCAAATGCCCAGATATCAGCAGATGGACCAAGGGGAACTGGATTGGTTTCTAACAATTCTGGTGCTGCATATGGTAAGGATCCAATGTGGGAATGTGGGAGGTTCTCATCAGATGGTGTTTTGTTCAAACGGTAAGTTATTGGTGACTCCTCTGTAGGTGGTTCAAATGGTCTTGCATCAAACTTCGAAGGACTCTTCTTTTGTGGGGTTTGATTGATGTATTGTTTTGTGTCATCATGAACTGATCTGACGTCCCCCACGATTCTCTGGATTGCACTTCTTTCAGATTCAGAACCATTCTCTGACACAGATCTCACAATCGAAGGTCTTCTGGTAGCTGGTGTAGTTTCAAATAAGTCAGTATTGGTGTAACGCATGCTCATACCAAAATCAGCCAATAGCAACTTCGACCCCTGGAGTAAACAGTTCTCCAATTTGACATCGCCATGGACAAAACCTTTCTTATGCATGTAGTTGAGAGCATGAGCTAGCTGTAGAGCATAGTTTCTAGAGAATATCAATCTTTCATCTTGGCTGATAGAGGCTTCAGGGTTGCTGAATAGGTTCCAGCCAGATGCAATGTCAAACAATGTTCCATTTTTCACCTTTTCACATAGACAGAATATGGCCTTGGTACCAACCATGCAGCTTATCAACTTCAAAGTATGGTCATGTTCCATCTGAGCCCACACATCTGTTTCTCTTTTGAAAAATCTCTTGGCCCCATCTGTGTCTGTCTTGATGATCTTCATAGCACGTTCTTCTCCATTTGGACCCGTACATTCTCTCACTAACCCCCAAGCACCATGGCCTAATAGCCTACCTAGCTTGTGGCCCATGATAACAAAACCTGAGTCTGTTTCCTTTAGAAGGGATCTCCTTTCAGAAAAACTACTCAAGAAAGAATTGGCGAGTGACATGCTTTTCTTCTTGAATCTTCTTTTGACAACTTCATTGATAACAGACTCACTCACTTCTTCTGAAAGCTCTCTGACCAATCTTTTCCTGGCGGTGAATGGGAGGTCTCTGAAATCGTAAGGAAGTCTTTGCATGACGATTCGTTCATGTTGGGAAAGAGACGGATCATTTAGTGCATCTTCAAAGCTATCAGTCGAATCAGTCTCGGTGTGATTGTTAGCCAAAGGAACTGCAACTGGCACTGGTACTGGCTCCACTTGAGCATGTGAGTTTATACCAGATCCAGATCTTGACTGCGGAACAAGCGAGTTGACAATAGACATCTCTCCCTTGTCATTGGATGCCCATTTCTTCAAAACATATCTGAAGTCAAAATTAGGAATATATTCGTCTTCCATCCCATCCATAGTAGTATCCATATCTGTGTCACTACAGACTCTCTTATTATGGGTATAATAAGCACCAGGGTTCTCCTTGGCAAACCTCTTCACCTTCAGATTCATCCCATTGGCGAAGGGTGCCTGTGACAAAGTTCTCAAATTGTTATCCATATTCCAAGTTATAGGTGACTGATTCCCCAAAGGACTGTGGCGTGAATTGTTCACGGTGAATCTTCTGAACTTATCATCATTGTAAAGTCTCTTACCGTTGATAGGATCAAAATTGGACGTTTCAGTGTCTGAGTAGATCTTGTTCAACTTGGATTTCTTATGTGCCTGGTTAGCGAGATCTTCAGATTGGTGTAACGGAGTGAACTTCATCAATGTTTGGTTCTTCATACTGTTGGTGTTGACCAACTTAGACTTGAAACGGTCAAGCTGTGCAACTGAAGTGTCTGTGTTTGGGTTCTGTGGCAGTTCATGGTCACAATGAGCAGTGCCATTCCTGGAACTTAGAGGACTGTCTGTACCATACCCTTCAAATTCCTCCTCCTCCTCCTCCTCCTCCTCCTTTTCTTCATCATCTTCTTCAATGTTCTGATTCTTGATAAACTGAGAGGCTCTTTGGTTTTGAAGTATGGCCCATTCTTCTGAATTTTTCAAATCTTCATTTGATCTTTCCCTCTTCAAGGCTGAAGAGAACAATTCTGGAGTTTGTTTGCTAGGGATATTTCTAACAAGCTGATCCAAATCTATAATCTCTGCCCCAAGTGGATCAATGTTTAAGTGGGAAGTGCTAGGCCTTGGGTCCCTGTTGCTCCTAAAAGAACCAGCATCTGACATGGACTTCAGCTAATGTGTATAAGGACTCTGGGACTGATTGGTTTACTGGTGGTGATGTTGGGTAACCGGATTGTATCTTCCTTGGATTTGTGGGGCGCTTAAGTATTATAAACACAGACGAAAAATGAAAGAACTGAAGAGCTGAGAGTTGGTGGTTTTCCTGAAATGAGCGTGCTGATATAGACTAGTGAGTTGCTTAGTTGAATAGTGTCTGCTGTTGATAATGTAAGCTTGTTTGGTCAGTGCTCTTTCTTTGTGGCGTCTCACCTTTGTAAGCTGTTGTAAAAGTTGCTTCTTTGAATATTTTATAAAGTTCTTGCGCGCCGCCCCGCCTGATTTCGCTGATAAGATCAAATCACGATTGTTAGCTAGCGCGTACGCTGCTATATAAATTCCACGCCAAATACTTGATCTACTTCTAGCCAATTATATGATATTCATTGATCATAGTTGAATATTGGCAATTTACAATGCTAAAATTCACTAAATACAGTTTTGACTCTTAACGCTTAAAATTTGGTTATATAAACAACTAGCTCTCGTACAACACGTGACCCATTAATCAAGCAGCCTAAACTATTAAAAGGACAAATCTACAGTTTCGTAAAATCTCCATTCGAATTGTAATTTTGGTCATAAATAAATTAAAAAGGGTTCTCTATATACAAAAGGTTCAACGCAAATACGGCACTCACCACCTTTAACGTCCCAAGTTCAACAATAAACTGTTGTTGGAGTTACCAGCAGCAGCGGCACCACCAGTACTACCACCTGGCAAGTAAGTGATATTGCTTGAAGCAGCTAAAGTTTGAGCAATTTCCTTAGAGGCTTCGATTCTTCTGATCAGCAACAAACCATCACCATTCTTTTCTAAGGCCTTAGAGATATATTCAGCAGCTTCAGCTTCACCTTCGGCCCTGATAACGGAAGCTTGTCTTTCTTGTTCAGCTTTTTCGACAACAAACTTGGCTCTTTCCGCATCTTGTTGAGCAATTTGCTTTTGTTCAACGGCCTTGGTGAATTCTCTACCGAATGTTAAGTGAGTGATGGAAACATCTTCCAACTTGATGTTGAATTCTCTTGCACGTTCAGATAATTCTTGTCTGATTCTGGCACTGACGACTTCTCTTTGAGTAATCAATTCAGCAGCGTCGAATTGGGCAACTATGGACTTTAAAACTTCGTTACCAATGGATGGAAGGACTCTTTCATCGTAATCTAAACCTAAGTTTTGGTAGATGAATGGTAAGTTGTTGACATCAGGTCTGTGTAAAACTCTCAAGGTCAAAGAAACCATTTGCAAATCCTTGGTACCAGTATTAGAAGCAATGTTTCTTGGTCTGGTTCTGACATCGAAAACGACGGCCTTTTGTAACCATGGAATCAAAAAATGGGTACCTTCACCAATAACGGTTTGTTGAACACCTTGCAATCTATCGAAAATAACGGCACGGGAACCACCTTGGACATCGTACATGGAGTATTGGGCAGCAGAGACAGCTAAACCAACTGGAAGAGCAATTCCTGGGAGACAAATGAAGATGTTAGTACATATTTTCTCTCTTGGTTTTAACAATTAATGAAATTGGATCACATGCAGAATAAGCCCGCTTATGAAAAGGGGGGCCCATTCATCATTGATTCCTTCTATGAATTGGTTCAACATACTGGCAATAACATCAGCAATTCTGGACATTGTGACTGGGAATATTTATAGTAAACAAGAACAGTTAGTTCAAATTAAACTGATGAAAGAGCAAATGAATTATCCTTTCTTTGCCTCCCATTTCAAATACAGTTGTAATTGTAGGTTGTTTTTTTCTTTAGCAGGCGGGAAACCAGAATTCGCGAAGCTCCGCGATCAAGTTCACCAAATTGTTCAGTGGGTCTGGCGACATAAACCGATAAACTGATAAACTGATACACTGATTGCTCAATTTGTACAACTTTCTCCAGAGAAATCAATATCTCCCACTATGGCCACCAAAAGGTTAATGAAGGAGTTCTCCCTCGTTCAAAAATCAATCCCTTCAGACTCCGAGTACCCAAACATCCTAACTTTACAACCACAAGACACTCTATTCCAATGGAAAGGAACGATATCAGGACCAAAAGATACACCATTTGAAGGTTATAAATGGGGACTTATAATAGATATACCACACACTTACCCTTCATCGCCACCGTCCGTGAAGTTCGCCAACAAGATATGTCATCCAAATGTGAATTTCCAAACGGGAGAAATCTGTTTAAATATCTTAAATCAAGAACATTGGTCACCTGCATGGAATCTGATTAATGTTATAGTGGCCATCTTACAACTATTGGGGAACCCTGAACCTTTATCCCCTCTTAATATTGATGTTTCCAATTTGCTGAAGCTGGGTGATATGTCTGCCTATGACGGTTTGATCAAGTACTACGCTGTTAGATATGGTCTTAAAGATGAAGATGGTATCCTTGATTAGTTTATCAACTGTTAGACCAGCTTTAAGATGATTGAAACTTCTACGCAAAATCTCTCAATGATATGTAATGTTTAATGAAATGTAATGTAATATATAAGAACTTATGAATATTCGTAATAACTTAAATGTGGTACCTGCTTGAAGTAACACTAGTTATGAAGAGCTGTGTATACCTAAGACACCCAAAGCCAAACCAAAATGAAATCAAATGAAACGAAACAAGATACAATAAAACAACTGTGGACTTTCCAAAACAATCAATGAATCAATCATTTTCTAAAATGTTTCAAAAACTCATAAACCTCAGCTGAATGTAACTTTCTCTCATTTTCCTCCTTGAGTTTGGCAAGTTTGAGATTATCAATGATGATTTCATTACCAGGAGGACCCGGAGGACTGAAAGGAACAAGATTATCAACGATGAATTGTGGAACGTTGCTGTAATCTTCAAAACTTTGCAATTTACAAGCGCTAAAGTTCCAAGTCAAAGGTATAGTCTCTTTCTTCTTCCTTGGTTGAACGTTATAGTTCACGGAATGCTGGATTGGTGTTAAGAGAGGTTTGAATCCTGTGAAGAACATATCCTTTTTCATGAGACCCTTGTCGATATATTTGGTGGTTGGAACTGAAGGCAAAAGGATATGATCAAAAGGTTTCTTTGGTTTAAGTTTGAAAGATGGTTTGATTTGTGACGCTTGGAATTGTAGCATGTTGGAGTTTAGAAGGGCAGGATTGACCCTGATAGATTTCTTGAATTGAATGTTGGATTCTGTTTGTGGGGTTTTTGTTGATTTTGTTGTAGCGGTGGTAGTTGTAGTAGCAGCTTGGGTGGCGTTACCATTTTGATCATTTGCCTCAGTGTTAAGAGATAGTGAAGGGTCAGAGGAAGATGTTGAATGAAGTCTTGCACTTCTGGCAACAGTTCTTTTAAATGGTGACTTGTTGGTGAGATTTAATAAGGCAAGTTTTGTTTTAAACATGGTTATTTGGCTTGTTGATAGTTAGGATTGCGATTTTGAAAGTGGTTTAGCTCAGATAAGAATCAAGCGGTGAAGGGGGGGATACAAAAATAAAAGCAAAAAGTTCAAGTAGGCAGCTGATCTGGGAATAAATTTGCACTCTTTGTTTTATGTGGTTTGGTAGTTCTTTGGATAGATTTCTAATGTCTTAACCAATAATCAACGCTGAATTAGAGGTTGGTTGAAGGAGTCTTTGAAACGTCCTCCACAAGATTACACTTTTACACTTTACACCCACAAATCGAATCCTGCAGCTGATAACCACAGAATGACACCATTTTGGGATGTATGTAATTGTCGGCCCGGGGCCGCGGTTCACCATGTCTTGTGGCAGATGATAACGTGCATAATTGGCACGTGATCTTAAGGATAGCTACGGATTCCGGATTCCGAATCCCCAATATCCGAGGAGGCACTGCTTCCTAATTTGGAAGTCATGGAAAACTTCCAGAACAGGAAATTGTAGAACAAAAAATTGAACAACACGGAAATAACTAGCATAATAAACTTTTGAAGCACATGGCGGCTATCGATTCTGATTTATTCTCCAACATTACGGATTCAAGTTTAACTGTGCACAATCCTCAATTGATCATACTTCATTATAATAAAGCATCAGCTGACAAGGCTTCTCTGCATATACACTTCTTAACATCTCCCATTCCACAATTTTACAATTCAATACAGACATTCAATCCATCCCAAGTGCCACCATACAACGCCCGAATAACGATTCCCAATATGAGTGGAACAGAAACAGATAATCAAAATGGTCTTCTTAGTCTACTGGAGATAGATGAAAGCGACCCTGTGTATGAGAACACCAGAAAATTCTTACTCAAGTACACGAATCATATGTTGAAATATCACACAGGGTTAAATCCATTTTTATGTTTTGAGAAGAATCCTAAAGGTGAAATGCATTATGTGACAGAGGAATTCTTCAAGAGTCCCGAAGGGATCTCTGCTGAAGAAAACAGAGCTTCGATTAACAATTATGGAAAGTTCATTGAAATGATTTCGGGTGTCCAAGAATCGGCTAACCAACCAGGTCAGATTACTATGGAACAGCTTCTTAGAGGTACTGGTGTCTCCGTTGGCGGAAATTCTGGTGCTAGCTCATCAAACTCAAATGAGATTGAAGATGTAACATTATCGTCAGCGGTTACTACCACTAAAGAGGAGGTGTTCTCGTTTGATTTACCTGATATCTCTGTCTTGAAACATGCCTGGAAGAGACACAACAATCTTGTGCGATTCTTGGAATTGGACGAACAGCCAGATTTGAAACAGTTATTCCTAACATTGACATCCTTCTGTGACCCATTGACTCAGCCCATGGAATCAGATACCCATATCCTATCAATTGCTCTTATATCCGATCTGGTGGTATCGCTTAATGCCAATCGATCATCTCCTCAGGGTTGTAAGTTTGAACTAGCTTTGAACGTTTTCCAAATAATCGAACGATGCTTGGTTTTATTGAACTGTAGCGATGAGATCAAACTCCGTGGGTTCAACAATTCTGATCTGAAAGTGGATTGGAGACTGAAACTGCACGAATGGACCCCTTTGAAGTTCCTCAAGACCCAAGATATCATCCTTCTCTACCAAGTGGTGGCCATTTGCATTTACACTCTTTACAGTCTTTTCGATACGGAGGATTTGTGTCTGAATCCCTTCCTTCAACAACTTCTCAAATTCTGGAAGATCTTCACCAATGTTTTGCTGTTATCGCTGGAGATCGATAGAAGAATCGAGTCGGAGAATAAAGGTGAAAGAACCCCACAATTGGTTAAGACCGTGATCAGAGGGTCAAGTTCTATCAGATATGTGTTAGCCGCCATGTTGAACGATGATATTGATAACAGGTTCCATGATCTGCACCACGTGAACATTGTTGATTTCTTGTCCCCTTTTGCCAGAAGAAATGGGAATGGGTCCCTCGTTGCGGACGTTAGATGGTACATTGGTTCGATGTTAGCGCTCAGTTACGAATTGAACGAAGTTGTTGAGATTCTCATAGATTTGGAGCCAAACGACAAGTATGACGAAGACGTGAGATACATTTTCGACTACGAGTTTGACGATTACAACCACGAGTTCACAGAGGAGGATGAGCAGGAGTACGCAGAGAATGGGTTCATCATTTATCAAGACGAGGAGGATAATATACACAAAGTGGTTCGCCAGAGATGCACGTGTACGTTCCCACCGGAACCAGAGGATGCTGATGACGATCAGTTTGACGACCACGTGATCGAAGAGATGGACGATGAGGACGAGGACGACGAGGACGAGGACGATGATAGGCCAGTCAAGGCCATCAGATCCGACTCTATAGAGTTTGACGAGTGGGGCAGAGACTGGAGAGACATCCCAAGAGACACAAATGTCGAGTTCAACACCGCTTTGAACTTGGACCACAAGGAAATCTTCACGTGGGAGCAACTGGTGCCTATTTTCACGGAGATGACAGAAAGACCAATCAACGATAAGACTGGGAAGAAGATAGTGTTCACCATTGCCAAGTCCATCAAACAGGGCGACGATGGGATCATTGAGAAGATCTACGAGTTCTTCCAGTACGATTTGAACTTTGAACTGATGATAAACTTGAACCCAGAGCTATGTTACTCGATGTTGGACGAACTGTTTATGACCAATGGATTCCGTCGTGTTTTGATTTGGTTCTTGACACATTTGAAGATCTCTCAAAGTTTGATCAATTATATTTATCAGGTGCTTACTGAACTGAGAGGGTCGAAGTCTAAGAAGTTTCCCTTTTCTAGGATGGGCGCTTTGAAACTGTCAGAGATCGAAAAGTCTATGTTGCTTCATGAATTCTTCAACAACACCATCATTCAATTGAACAATAACGTCAACGGCCAACACGGCTCGAACGAGAAGATACTCAAGTTCATCTGTATGATGATCAAGAATCTGATCACCAAGAACATCATCGATCTCTCTGAGTGTAAGTTTGAAATCTCCAATCTTCTTATCAACTACATCGGTGTGATTCCAGAGGCCAAGGAGATTTTCTTTCAGATAAACCATAAAGACGACGGCAAGGAGCAAGACCATGACGCGATTATCGAAGAGTACAAGGATTTACAGAAACAACAGCAACAATTATCCAAATCAGCTCGTAAAGAATACGAAGATGAAGAAGGTGAAGGTGACAGTCATTCGAAAAACACGGACGCTTTGAATTTGAATTCATTCTCTACACTCAAATTCAAGAAATTCAACCCTGCTTTAAGAAATAACCTGAACAACATCCTTAATGTCTTTGATAACGGTGAAAGCGAATCATTGATATTCCAACCATTCTTAGAATTGATCAAATCACAACCAGCTGAGTCTTCTACTGCTACTGCTGATTGCACTGATTCTGTTGAGAAGGAACAGCATCAAGAACAAGAAGGAAATGAGGAAGAGAAGTTTGTCAGAGGTGTTATCTTACCAAGTTTCAAAACTTTAACTGAGGAAAAATCTCATCAAATCATTGAAGAATCCTTCTCTGAAACTGAAGCATAAGTTAATAATAAGTTAATACCTTGTAAATATAGTACGTTGTAATAATGAGTAATGCATATGATATTTGGATAAACTACGTAACTAACTGACTAAGTAAATAACATACGGGATCTTTTGAACCTCACTCCACATAGAAATCCTAAAAGAAAGAACCCCATAGCATTAGCAATGATAATCAGCGCAAGATTGATGAAATTGATCTGATCCTTTGGTTGATCTTCTTTGTCTTCATACCTCTTTGTCAACTTCTTGCTATTTGAAGAGGTCATGCCTACTTCATTTATATCTGAAGAACTTACAGATTGTGAAGAGGAAGAAGACTCAACGTTTAAGAAAGATATCCTAGGGATTTGTGATGAATTAAAATGCATTGAAGTGAATGGTGACGTTGATCTTGAGGGGGTCATATATGATCTCTTATAAGGTCTTGATCTTCCCAAAATTGTAGTTAGTGATGTACCTAGCTGATCAAAATGATGGGGTTGATCTCCTTCTTCTCCTTCTTCCTCTTGCTCTTCAATTGGTGTGGGGATGTTGTCTTTGACTCTTGATCTTTCAGCACTTTGGGTTGCTGTATCGTTCAGTTCTTTACCATCTTTGCCATTTTTCATTTCTTCTCCTGAATGGCTGATATAACGTGATTGACTCTGTTTGTGTTTGTCCTCAAGGTCAATCCACGACTCTATGGTACTTCCATGTTAGTAAATGAATTGTATGAAACCAAATGTTGAGCCAAAACTTACCTTCAACTTGCTTGGAAGGGTTTATTGTGAAGTTCATATCACCAGCCAGCTCTGAATAATCATTATCTTCTTGTGGCTCATTACTAGTAGGATCATCTTCTCTTTGAAGGTTTTCAAACCAATTATTAAGGGTGCTTTTGGTGAATCTTTCCATGGTCTTTAGCGATGAAGCTGGGCCAGTTACATTGATACAGGACAGGTACAAAGCCAGCTGTTAAACCTGTTACCTCTAAGGGCTTTGATCTCTAGAAGCCATTCCATACCTACTCCTTCAAATAACCAGGCTTTGAAATTTGGGTGGCAACTCTCCAATTAGGGTTTACCGTTTTGTGTCAAACTGGACCCGGTCAGCTATTAAAGTTTAGCGCGGCGCGCTTAATCTGTCGGCTACTTGGAAATTCATTACCCCAACAAGAAATCCATCATAAATATTATAGGCTGCACAATATTAATAGTCTATATACAACAACTCAAGAACTTGTAGATATAATGACCACCAATGAAACCAACAACTGCTGTCATGCAAACCAATTTCACAACAGGAACCATATCCAAGGGGATGAACCCTAACACTGTAGAACTTATCAAGATCTTCACGTTTAAATTATCTTCAAAGGCCATTAATGGGAAACAATCATATTTATATTTAAGATAAATGTAAATCCTTTGCCCATCCTCAATAATATCTGTATTATTAGCTTTAATGATATCAAACTTGTAAATCTCAATAGGAGATAAAGCATCCCAAGACATCCTCATATTGTAAAATCCATTCAGTTCGCTTTCATTCACAGGTACATAGAACTCTTTAAATTGATCTAGATCAAGATTGGGTATACTTAATGAAAATACCGTATCAGGTGTGACTGTTTGTTGGATCTTGATGATATCTTTGTTTAAGTGTATCGAGTCAAGGGATTTGCTATGGAAGAAACCTGCTTCTGTGTTGCATTGTACTGTGCCTAGTATGAGTAGTATGAATGTTATGAAGGGTAATTCGAATATCATGCGTGAGTAGGTGGTGGGATAGTGACTGAATAGTTGATTAACTGGGCTAGAGAAGAGGATCTATTATTACCTAGTTATACGTTATAACTTATCCGCTTTTCATGTCACCTGGGCGCAGCTGTTTTACTCCGCGAGGAATTAGCCGCGGGTTCGGCTTTCGGTAATCATACTGATTTCACATACAATTTCCACCCCTATATTTCCAAAACTTTTCAAGTTTCATTACTTCAGTTATCATACAATTAACAGCTAATAACTAGGAGAAATGTCATTCTTAAACCCAGAAGCCCCTGAGGAGCAACACCAACAGTTACTAAGAAACATGGATAACAACGAAGATGAAGAACTAAGAAGATTAAACGAACGAGTCTTTGGAATGATTGAACAAGTTCTTGATGATGCTGAGATGGCTGAATTGAACCGTCAAAGAGAAAGACAAGGACAAAGACAACCACAATCGTTTTTTTCAAGTGTCGCTAATGGATTTGTCAACACTCTATTTGTCATCCTTTTACCATTGGTTTTCACAAGGATCATATTACAACTTCTTGCAATTTCCACAAATACTGAAGATTTCTCTTATGGAGTGGCTGAATATTACGCTACAGATTCATTCGATGAAGGTCTTTACGATGGTAGTATATTGATGAAGTTCCATTTCATCTTTGCTTCTGAACTTTCTTCTGTTCTCTCCATGGAATATATCAAGATTATAACGTTGTGCTTTTACGTTGCTTATTCATTGACTATGTCCAGTTATATGCTCTTCACGTTTGTTTTCTATCTGTTCTGTATCTTGCTGACTACTTCAAGAAGATGGAATGACATTGTCAAGTTCCTTACAAATGTGATCAGGTCAAAAACTGGGGTTTTCTGAAAAATAAAGGGAGAGAGACAGAGACAGCTGGCCTGCCTTTTTGATAGGCTGCATCTAACCGGCGGACGACGGCCAGAGAGCTCGAGCGGAATTTCCGCTGTCCCAATCGGGAAAGATTAAATTCCGCTTTATCAAGGATCCATCAATTGACTCGTCACTATTTAATTCTTGGATTTCCCACATTTTTTTTTTTCTTCTTCAGCTCTCAGTCATCATAGTCTCACAGATATCTTGTTAAGTATACATACTGCGTCCTCCAGAAATGCTTTTCTCCAAGTCCATCTTATTCTCATTATTGACATCACTCGTCGCGTCCCATTCACACAAAGAACCTGTGGTTGATGGTCCTACATTGCAACAACTATGGGGTGACGATTGGCCATTCAGTGGTATCAACACATTTGCACACTTGCCACATACCAAATGTCTAGTTGATCAAAGCCAAGAATACGATATTGCCATCGTTGGTGTTCCTTTCGATACTGCTGTTTCTTACAGATCCGGTGCTAGATTTGGCCCAAGAGCTATCAGAGCCGCAGCTCAACGTCAAACTCCCAACAGAGCTTACAGTGTCAGATCCGAGATCAACCCTTACAACAACTGGGCTAAGATCATGGATTGTGGTGATATCCCTGTTACTCCAATGGATAACAAGTTGGCTTTGTTACAAATGACCAAAGGTTATGAAAACATCTTGGCCCATAACACCTCTTCCGGTGTTTGGAAAGCTCCAAAGATCGTCTCCTTAGGTGGTGATCATTCAATCATCTACCCTGCATTGAAAGCCTTGAACCAAATCCATGGTCCTATCTCATTGATCCACTTTGACGCCCATTTAGATACTTGGTTACCAGATAAATACCCATCTCACTGGGATTCCGAAAGTGGCCACTTCACACACGGGACTATGTTGTACTTGGCTTATGAAGACGGTTTGTTATCCAAGGACACAAACATGCATGTTGGTTTAAGAACAAGATTAAGTGATGCCTCTGATTATGAAGATGATGACGTTCAAGGGTTCCAAAGAATCCACGCTGATGATATCTTGGAAATCGGAGTTGATGGTATCATTACTAAGATCCTTAAGAGAATCCCAAAGGATCAACCAGTTTACATCTCTGTTGATATCGATGTCATTGATCCAGGTTTAGCTCCAGGTACAGGTACTCCAGAAGTTGGTGGGTTCTTAACCAGAGAATTGCTCAAGATCATCCATAATTTACAAGATTTGAACGTTGTTGGTGTTGATATCGTGGAAGTTAGTCCTGCTTTTGACCACGCTGAGATTACTGCTCTTGCTGGGGCTCAGCTTGCTTATGAGTTCATCACTAATATGGTTAAGAAGGAAGCCAATAATACAACTGCTGGTATTCCTTCGATTGATATCGCCTCTGGATTTCCTGGTAAGTTGGTAAACCAAGAATAATCATGAATATAGACTTTAAAAGCTTTTGTAAATAATATATAATCTGTGGATCGATTCTTATTAGAGCCCGCGTAACAGCTTAAAGTCACGTGTAGCGTAATCTGGAGAAAAAGCATAATATTTTCGCCAATTGGCTGGGCGCGCGACTTATCCGCGGAACCGCTAAGTTCAGCGCGGCGGGCTGATCACGTACAATATTTGAGGCTGCCCCATATTTTTGCAGTTGGTTGAAATTCAAAGATCAAACACAACCACGTTAATAATTGAAGTACTTTGTTCAATTAGTCAAATCCTCAGTCTAAGATGCCACAGCAAGACTTGCAACCTACAAACACACAACACCCAACTCCATTTGCTGTCCCTGCCAGACAACAATCCCCAGCTCCAGCTCCAGAGCCTGAAGCGATTCAAGCTCCAAAGATCCCTGGTAACTATTCAGCACGTACTAACACCAGATGGACATCAAGCACTGGTGACATAGTCTCAGATTCATACGCCAATGGCTCAACTACGCCTTCGCAAGACGGTGTCCATTCATATTTATCAGCAAACCATATCTTTCCAGCTCAGTTGTATTCCACTGAATCTGGTCGTTTATTTCATGCTGGTAAGATCCTTATCGCCCTTGTGGGGTTGCCAGCTAGAGGTAAGACCCATCTTTCCGTCAGTTTGACAAGATATCTTAGATGGTTGGGTGTCAAGACGCATCCTTTCCACGTGTCCGATTACAGAAGAAAGGCTTACAGTAATTTCAATGATGATATTCCTGCTGATTATTTCAGCGCTACGCCACAAACTGAAGAAGGTCAAGCTTTGAGATCTCAAATCATCAGTGGATGTCTTGACGATATTGTCAACTTCTTTGAGAAGGATCAAGGTCAAGTTGCTATCTATGATGCGCTAAACGCCTTGAAGTCTCATAGACAAGAGGTCGCTGAACTTTGTGCGAGAAAGAACATCAAGGTTTTGTTTGTTGAGTCCATAATTGATGATGAGGACCTTTTGAGGAAGAACATCAACAATGCTGTTGCTTCTCCTGATTACAAAGGGTGGGAACCAACCGCTGCTAAGGATGATTACGTGAAGAGAATCCACGCCAATGCTCCGATCTATGAGACGATGGATTTTGATAAATCAGAAAGCCATCTTCACTACGTCAAGTTCATCAATTTCGGTGAGAGATTGGTTGCTCATAACAGTCAGTACGGGTACTTGATCAATAGAATTGTCTTCTTCTTGATGAACTCTAGAATCAAAACAGGCAGAGTGTACTTTGCCAGATGTGGTCAGTCCAATTTGGACAAGTACATTGACGACGAGGAGTTGAACGGTGAAGGGTTAGAGTACTCAGACATCTTGGCCAAAACGCTTTTCAACAGGCTCAGAGAGAAGAGAAAGGAGGATTTGAGAGAACTGATTGGCACAGGCTATGTCCATACTCCGTCTTCAGGACTTTCGCCTCTGATCACAGCTTCCAATTCTCATTCCAATTCTTCAGACAACATACAATCTGCCGCTATGACACCAACCACCTCGACACTGGCTCATCAAGAACAAGTGGCATCAGAAACCTCAGGTTCACCATCGGCTTCAAGATACGCTCGTCGTCATTTATCCCGTCAACCATCAACGGCAGATGGTAGTAATGTCAACTCTTTCGTTGTGTGGACAGCCACGAGAAAGCGTACTTCAGAGACAGCCAACCCGTTCCGTAACAAGAATATCACAGTTCGTGAAAGATATCAATTGAATCAGCTAAACACCGGCGCTATCGCCGATATGTCCACACAGGAAATCATCAAAAATTTCGAAGAAGATTACCTGGAAGATCTAAAGGATCCATACCATCATCGTTATCCACGTGCTGAATCGTATCATGACTTGGCGGTGAGAATGGAGCCATTGCTTTTAGAGATGGAGAGAATGAGTGGTGATATCTTGATCATCGCTCATGAGAGTGTCCTTAGGGTGCTTTATGGATATCTGATGGCTTGTAATTGTTATGAGATCCCAGGTTTACAATTCCCAAGAGATGAATTGATTGAGATCAGTTTCACTCCTTATCAGAATTATGCCAGTAGAATTAAGATCCCTGGTGTTGAGGTCTAAAATTCTAGATGGCTCACCTATAATAAAATACAATATTCATTTACCTTATTTAAATAGTACTGATTTACGCACGTGATCGGACTATCAATGCAACGGCCCTGCATACAAATTACAACGCGCGATTTTAAATGCCGCAGATCGGTGACACCAATATTATAAATTGGGTGGAGGTGAAATTTAAATTGTACGCCCTCGTTTAAGATTTAGATGAGAAGATCACTTTAACGATGAAGTAAGGAATTTTTTTTTGCAATACTGATCTTCTTTACACTTTCACTGACTTTTCGTTTCAGGTCAAAGAGAATCGATCCTTTACAGTTACATCGAAACATAAGACACCATCTTTCAACTGTTACTTCAAAGTTCAACTTGACTCATTACTCAGACGAAAAGACTACTCAACTCATCAAGATCAATACTACACCAAGCTAAGAAATAAGATGGTAAGAACTCATCATAAATCACATCACAATACACATAGCCACAGAGGGGAAAGATCCCACAACTTGAAAACTGACATTCGATCAATATTATTTTCCAACCATAGAAAATCAAATCTACGACTCATAACATATCTCTTATCATTTGTACTGATAGCTTACATTGTGATCATACATATCAATATACTTCCCTCATTGATAAGAACAAATTACAATAAGGACGTCAGTCATACCTATACCTATTTCAACAAACTTCTAAATATCAAATTACCGCAGATTACACCCAGAACTAGTTATACCAATTCAGCTCCTGGTGCTGCAAGTGACCAAATAGTATTACTTTTCGATGGGGCAGAATATAACCCGGTGGTGATTCATGAAGTCTCTCCTTTGAAAATGGGTGTCTTTGGTTTAGGTTCACTCAGTTTGTTTGTTATTCTTTTGACTTGACTTGACTTATAAACTAGCTGGTACAAAATTATCTACGGGTATAGCAGTTGCCGATTCTTGCATATTCCACGCATGTCTGTGCAGATTCGACCGTTAAATTTCATACTATCATATCATAGTTCCGGATTTCCGGACACAAAACCAAACATCTCTTTATAACCGATCTATACACCAATTATAACTCTTCTTAATCCAAGTTCAAAAACTCATGGTGTAGCAACTGTTGAGCATTTCGTCTTTCAGCTTGATTCCAAACCAAGATATTCTGTAAGAAATTCATAAACTTACCATCATCAATACCTAATTTCCTAGATAAAGGTTCTCTTCTGAAAGGTTCCAATGGTATCCCGTTATAAGTTCCCAACCGGTCAAAGCAAGTGAACAATATGGCCTTCTTATCGATGAATCCCTCCGTTTTGCAGGAAGACGGAGCGCAGATCGAGCCTTTTTCTATCACTTCATTCCTATAACTTGACACAGCTCTTGGTGAAGGATGTCCCAACAATTTCACAAACATCTTATAAAGACCCAATTCATCCTTAGCAGGGAACAAAGGGCGACCTTTGTACATTTCATAGATCACACAACCAAACGACCAAATATCGATCTGAGTGGTGTACCTGGCACCTAGTAACACCTCGGGAGCACGATAGAATCTTGATTGGATGTAAGGGTAAGTCAATTCATCTTTATATGCCGAGGAACCGAAATCGATGATTTTCAAATCGAAGGAATCCGGGGAAATCAACATGATGTTCTCAGGTTTCAAATCACAATGGATTATACCTTGCCCATGCATGAACTGTAAACCTGAGAGTAACTGCTTGGACCAATGTTTGATAACGTTCATTTCAAACCCTTGGAATTTCGTAGCTTCTAAAGCTTCGATCAAGTTCACAGCAAGCATCTCCGTCACGACACAGATATGGGATCTGAAATTGAAATGGTCAATGTATGAGAGGATGTTCGGATGTCCGGTTAAAGATCTCAAGATCTTAATCTCGTTCAGCGATTGTAATTGCCAATTGATGTCATTTTTCATAACTTTTAAAGAGACGATCCGAGACTGTTTATGATCTTTGCACTTGATCACATTCCCAAACATCCCACAACCAAGATTAGCAATCACTTGAAACCTATAGTTGATATGATCGTTCAATGAGATTTTTAAATTGTGGTTCTTATCATCATATCCGAAATTCTGACTAGAATCGATGATCGAGGAATTGAAACCAGTATTGGCACCTATGTAGTAAATCTCATGATGTTTAGAAATCTCCGCCCTCTCGAAAGATGTTAAGTTGTTGGTTCTATTCAGAATATCAATGGATGTTTGGATCGGTTGAGTTGCGAATGATTCAATCGAGCCCCAAGTGTTAACTATTTTTGATGTCTTGTTGTATTTGCACAAAGCTAAGAATAACTCCTGTGAAGTTGAAAGTTTCGGTGGTCTTGTTGGTTTGAGTATTGGTCTCGAAGTGGTTCGTAACGATGGTTGAGGTGATGGTCTGGACGTGGACGATGCTACTCTTTTCAGCCTTGGGGAACTTGAGTAATTAGCTAACCCCGCTGAAGAAGCAGAGCTGCCACTGCCGCCGATGCTGATTGATTTGGTAAGTGGTCGTTTCTTTGGGATCACCAGTGGAGACATTGGGTCTTGAGATGAGACAGAAGTAGTAGTAGTAGTAGTAGTAGTAGTAGTTTGTTGTTTGAGTCGACTGCTTCTGGTGGTTCTAATGACAGGGGGAGCCGCCATCATCTGGGCTGGTGAGTTTAATCCTGTCGTGCTATTAATTGTTCCAAGTTTCGATTGAGGAAGCGGGTGTGATATTGGAGTGGTTGGGGTTGCTGAAGGTCTAACGGAATAAGACGTGGCTCTGGATCGTGTCGTTGAGTCGCTTGCTCGTATTCTGTGGTTATTTGTTGCTGCAGGGGTACCATTTGGCTTGAAAGAAGAATGAGAATGAGAATGAGAATGAGACAAGGACCTGGACTGTGTTTGTTTGGTTTGCCTCGACGTAGATGCAGATGAGTTTGTTGTGCTAGCAGAGAGCCGTAGAAATGGATTCGACTCGATATCTGAGCTGTTCACTCGTCTGAAAGGTTGGTCTCTGGTAATTCTGCTTTGTGCTTGTGCTTGTTGTGGTGGCTTGCTTGGTGATTCAAGAATGGAATTCTGTAACCTCTCACTTCTAATTCGGTGAAGCCTTGTTGAATTGCCAAAATTCGGTACGATATGCGGACTGGAGATCGATCTTGATTCACAATTGGTTAGGTTTCTCACTGGTTTCCTCTTCCCCAGGACACTTGGTGACTCGTCATCTGCATTTGATGTGAACTTAAGCGAGACGTGTCTCTTTGGTAGTGGCGTGCTCAAGGTTAGTAAATTCAACCCACTTGATAATTTCGTCAGCGTTGAAGGAGAATTGGTGATATCTTTGGTTTTTTGCGGCCTTGGGGTGTTGAGCACTGGTGAAGGTCTGTTAGAATAAGTGGCAAGGTATTGGTTTGACTCTGAATTTTGAGGAGGTAGGACACCAGGAGATGATATTATCCTTGGAATTAATGTTTTCTTGGTGTTTGGACCAAGTTGTGAGTCCTCGATTTGAGGAATTGGGAAAGATACATTTCTATCGATCAAGACTGGGATCTTGGACATCGAAGATGAAGATGACAGTCTGTTGAACCTTTCCTGTAAAGTTTGACTTGGACTGGGCAGTGGGGATTCTATTTCAATGTCCATTATTGGATTCAATATTTGTAAGGACTCAGGAGATTAAATATGCAAATGGGGGGGGTGGGTTTGGAGGCTTTTCGTCTTCAGAAATCGTGCAGGTATGATGGTATGTCTAACTAACTCAGTGACCAATTCACAAGGTTGGTGGATCCTCTAGAATGTGGTCCTTTGTGATAAAGAATAAGAAAACAATCAGTTGATATGTTACGTCGTTATGATCCGTGTGTAATAAATATTATTTTGATCTGAGACCTGTGCCGCTTGCCGCGCGCCTAGGCTCCCTGGGTTGAGCCCTGGCTGTGGTCACGTGCGTGCTGCAACGCTGCCTAACCAAGCGGGTAAAATATAATAACCAACAAGTCCTTAAATTTCTTCATAACACCTCAAATTTCATTAAAGAGTGACATCTGTCTGTATTGCTCAATTTTTTTGCACTGGGTTTTGAGCAAGATTTGATGAATCTTTGCTCAAAGAAACAACTAACTGTTGCGGTGACGTACATTATATGTGCTTTAGCTGCTAATTAGTATCTATGTACGCTCTATATGTGTTATTCGGTCTGAAACGAATACACATCATGAAATAATTAAGGTAACTAGATAAAATAAAACTTCACTTGCCTAGCCTGTACAAACCACTCTCGTGTTGTCAAAATACACTGTTAAAAGTCTCTAAGACATCGTGATCAGAGTTCAATTATGACGCTTTCAACTTCATCATTTGTCTTTGAGCTCCCACCAGAACTTTGGAGAAAGGTTTTTTGCAATATTAATGATTTCAACACATACACAGAATTGATTAAAGTGTGCAAAAACTTCAAAGAGATAATCCGTGATAGATCCGTCACAGTGCAATTCGTTAGTAATCATTCAAACAATCAAAAAGTACCAAAGAATCTAGTGTTGGATCAACGCATCACAGATAACATTCACACAGTTGCACTTGATGAAGAAATAGATATCACTCTGTCTCATTACATCTACAGTGTTGACAGTTTGTTCAAGCCTGAGTTCATTGAGTCGTTGGTCAGAGTTAAGGAGTCTCTAAGGGTATTGAGACTTCAAAGTCGGTTCGATATCGTGGTTTTTGAATTCCATCTTTCCCCACATTTCGATACTGTGATCACAGGTATCAATCTACCCTTCATGAGAAATCTTATCCCCTGTGCTCTTTTGAGAAACCAATGCTTCACTCATGTTCAGTTACTTCTGCCTATTGAAAGTTATGCCCTTATTCCAAAGCCAGAAACATCAGGTTTCTATCTGAGGGAAAGCACCATTAGGGCCTATCTTCAAAAGTTCTATGCCATTCTTCCAGACTTGGAATCAAGATCTCCGCTGCTATACGATGAAGAGAGCAGAGAACTCAGCTACTTCTGCATGAATCCGACAAATCAGTTGAACAATAACTACTTGGAAGACCCACCAAGAAACGTGAAGCACACGATGGACATTGTCTTCACTAACGTCAAGAGTCCCTATGGTTTCCGGAATAACACCAAAGTTGGTGAGAGAGAAGCTAGGCTATTTGGTTTGAGAGAAAGAGACTTGAACAGGACCATTACCAATGAAAGAGCTTTCCAAAGCATGTTACAGGAGTATATCATCGCACAGCAATGCAGTCTTTGTGAAGCCTTCAAATGTTCAAGAGATCAGATTGTGGAGACTCTAGCTTCTGGTTCAACTAATTTTAAAACCGATCAAGATCACAGGCTATCCATCGTTAAACAAAATATCATCTCGTTGAATGATTTCCTCAAGACAAAGATTGTCAAGTTCAAGACGAAATTCAACTACCCAGATGAGCATTATGAAGAGAAGGATTTCATACAAACTCATTTACAAAAGGGGACAACCCCACTCGTCAGGCTGTTCAATTTCTTCAATCAAAATCCAAGATGGGCAAGAACTGTCAAGATCCATTACTGCTTGAGTGAACATTCATACAATAATCAAAGGGAAAATTATGATGATTTATTTGAAAAGATCAGTGCAAAGATTTATGATAACATGAATCCAAGGTATAATAATGGTCTTGTCAAATCTAATGATCTTCATCGTGCAGGTCAGGTGAAGAAGTATCCACATTTAATTACTCTTTTCCAATCTTTTTGGAAAGGGTGAACAAAAAACGTTGTGTTACTAATTATGTGATTCATGCCATATTTATGTTTCAATTTTTAACAATACCTGTAATATATGCAACTCAATGCACAAATGCTAGCAGTGTGTAAATTAATTAACTTAGCGTTCCGGAGGAAGAACCTAATGCGGAAATATTCGAGGCGTGCCTAGTTTAAAAATCCGGAGTTTATTCCAAAAGTGGGAATTTCTTTCGTAATTTTCAGCCATGGTTTCGCAAAGAACTGTGGATTTGTCGATTGGACAATCGCGATCGTTTTTGTGTCACTCACTCTACTAAAATTTACACGTAATTAACACATTTCCACATTTCCACAGTTGAATCTGATCTTAGAAGCACGTCTATTTGACGTGACATCAGCCACAGAGCTAGTACTAGTAGCTATAAGCTGAAGCTGAAGCCTGACAGCTGGTCAATAATTATGGCTTTTATTTCATTAACAGTATCAAGACTCAGCGATTTATATTGCATACAGGCTACAGCAGCTTGAAATTTTGTCCGTCAAATTTGATGGTTTACAGATCAGGATTCACAGTACCCACAAGTGTGGCCACTGGTTAAAAAGCAAAGTTGATTGATTTGTAATACAACCTAGTACCTTTTATTAGTTAAACAGTGGATTCTATTGTGATTGGCCAAATCAAAGCTTTAACTGTGTGTCATATAGGCGTGTTTAAGCCTAAGTTGTGAGATACTTATATAACTGAATTATTCCGCCTAAGTAAGACATATCAGAGGAGTGTAGTGTACTATAACTAATATTAGTTCTGCAATTATCAACCACCATCAAACAGATCGCCGTCGTTTTCTCTCATTCATATTCAATATTCTAACTCACAAGCATCTATTTCATCATGACCATCAAGCCTACTTCAAAACCAGAGTCTTCCACGGAGCAACAAAAGAACCACACGACAAAGAAGGTGATTAAACACTCCAGAAAGTTCGAAAGAACACAAACAGGCTGTCTTCAGTGTCGTAAGAAAAAGAAGAAGTGTGATGGTAGACGTCCAAGTTGTGTCAGTTGTGCTAAAAGAGGTTCCGTTTGTCAGTTCCCAGCAAACATTAGATTCTTCACATTTGATAAGAGTGAATTACATAAACACCCACAGGTGAAAGCACCAGCCATTGCCAAGTCGGAATCTGTTGGATCCTCTGCCTCTGAAACTCCTCAAGACCAAGAAACTTCTAAGAATAATACACCGAAGAGCCGACCAGTTGAAATCGTCTTCTCTGCAACAGTAACACCCGCACTTGAAGAGAAGTCTAGCTCAGAGCCTGCAGAGACACTAATGGACATTGACCATCAAGTTCCTATCCCTGAATCTGTCGATCCTTCAAGATCTTCTTCCATCTTGTCTATCCTTTCAGAAACATCATTCGCCACACAACTCACATCTACAGAGGATGAGGAAGAAAGTGAGGCTCCGCTGTATCATGTTGATTCTATCTTTAAGGATCTACAACCGGAATCGATTCCAAGATCCACTGGTAATGTCATGCAGACCATCAAGAATGATCACTACTCCTCGGAGTCTAAGAACGAAGACGACATGGAAGATGCTCTAAACCTTGCAAATGATGGGGAATCTATTAATAAGATCTTGAACAATATCTCTATTGAACTTATAACGAAATCAATCCAGAACCTGAGCTATATGAATCTGGAAGAGAAATTGAACAATTACTACAGAACGCAAAGACTCACAGTTCAAACTCCTGTTAACATCATCAATCAATCATGTATATCAACTGATTTCATGCTCAAGGATGATATCTTTGTCAATCAACATGTGGATGTTTGTAATGGGTTAGGTTTCGATCCTGCGGTGTTTGAGTTTTAGCTTGTTGAATAGATTGTTGCTGTATAGAGAATCATAGAAGCATTTGAACTTTTTTATAATATTATGTATAAATACACTAGTAGTAGGAACCGCTCAAATCAGATGATACTCAGCTCTAAATCAGAGAGAATTCACCCTGGAAAACTTGGGGAAGAGCCTGAATTGATTATATAATACATGTAAGATCTGCAATTAGTCGGCAATGCGGGGTTCTAAAATCTATTTCTCCGAAGTTCGGCTTCCCCTCACAAGGACTTTCCTAGTACGGCTATTTTAGGCTCAATTACATCAGACAACCGTACGGAGGCTGAATCTAAAAAGAAAGAAATTGGAGAATAGATAAGATCCTTAACTTCCTGCCGTATAAAGAAACCAAAGATCGATCGTTTAGTTCTTGTAACTACGTGTTCGAAGTACAAATAGTTGAGTTATATTTGTGTTTCAACTTCTAAATTCATCAAATACCCCCCTATTTTTACCATCTCAACGGAAATCCAACAACTCAGCTGATCTGGTTAATTAATATAAATAAGAATCCGCAACCACTTCACAGTTTTAGATCAAGCTTATCCTTCTTTCAACGCATATTATTAGACCATTTTGCTACCTTATACTGTGACTTAGCTCATACTCTTGAAAAGCACTCCGCAGAATCAGCCACAAAAGAAGCTACTACCTGTTCCATTTCACTGACACAAAAAGCCCACCCTGGAATAAAAAAAAACAAATAGCCGCTGAATATCCATACGATCACAAAATGATGTTACACAAAGGCAACTTTTTCAACTATTATAAAGCATTAGATGTCTTCAGCAACGATACGAACCAGTTGATGACTCCAAAGTCTGCTGATTTACATCACCATCCTCAACTTGTGATTCAAGAACAACCTCACACTCAAGCATTCCCAACTGTTTCTATTGCCGCTTCAGTCAAAACGCCACCTGCTTTACTGAACTCCCTGGTTAGAGACTTCCAACAGAACAACACAAATACTAGCCAACAAAAGACTGAGTCTTGGTTATTATCCTGCATTCTAGGCTCCTAAGAAAGAACACCTGATCTTTACACTACTACTACGCTCACGCAACAGCTGAACAAACTACACTTAACAATGTCTTTACCATTCACTGATACCCCGGTTATCTCCTCAAACTCTCCACTGCCACCACCACCTTATTCTTCCTTCTCTTCATTTGACCAATCAAGTGTCTTTGCTGCTATTTCCAAAAATGTAGATCTGGAAGTTCCTGCATTGTTATCTTTCGCAGCAATGGTGTTCATCATCGATCAGTTGTTGGCTCCTAACACGGTGTACTGCTCGTTATTCTCCATCTTGTTGTTAAGCTTCCTTATTTTGATCCAGTGCAAGTACAAGTCGTTGCTTGTTATCATTTATCTCAACGGTGTCTTTGTCTCCTTCATTGGTATTGGGAACTGCATTAATGACATCTTAGCTTTGGAGCTGTTGACTAAGGACACAAAGGCTGCCAATGACACGATGGCTTTCATCGCCCAGTTATTCTCCTTGCAAATCAGCGGTGCTTTCAACCAGATTATCTTGCATGCTTTGTTGATTACTATCAGCACCCTTGTTATTTTCATTGGTGTTATGATTGCCATGGACGAGGAATTCTATAACAATGTCTTCAAGTTAAATGCTGGTTTGTCTCTGGAAAAGGAAATGGAGGAACAGATCAAGTTGAGCGACATGGTTTGATGATGATGATGAAGAATGTCTAAGCTTAAGCTTATCAGAGATCCCTTTTACAGCTGCAGCTTGGGAACTTGTTTGGTTTTGGGATTAGCTGCTGGTGTTCTGTGTTCTCTGATCTTACTCTGTTGAACGAATTGGAAATTGGAAATCGGAAATTATACTTCGGAACCAAACTGAACCATATTTGGCCCTTACTAGAGACACTCTTAGCAATATTATTGATATATGTAGCTGAAATGCAAATATATTGTTAAATCTTTTTCCTGATTATAAGGCTACACGTTGGCTGCTAGTAGATGATATATTACAATTGTATTATTTCTATAAGTTTGCTTTCATAGCGTACGTACTTACTCCAACAATGTGGAGTATTCCTCCATGACCTTGGCCAGTTGAGCCAACATCTCATCCTTTCTTTCCTGGTGACACCAAGAACCGTGAATGGAGTTCTTGACAATCTTTTCCCAGACAGGCAACTTGAAGCCAAAGTTCTCATGGACAGCAACGTAGTTATCCAAGATGTACCCACCAAAGTAAGCTGGGTCATCAGAGTTCAAAGAGAATGGAACGTCGAACTCAAGGAAGGTGTTCAATGGGATCTCATGGATATTTTGGAACACTTGTAGCTTGATGTTGGACATAGGACAGACAGAAAGAAGGACTCTTTCCTCAGATAATCTCTTTAACAACTCTTCAGATTGCACAGAGTTGACACCGTGATCGACTCTGGTAGTCTTCAAGAGATCCAAGGAGTTAGAGACGTATGTGTGGTCACCTTCTTCACCACCGTGGGCTGTTAGGTTGATCTCTGGGTTCAACTCTTTAACCTTGGCGTAACATTCGGCGAACAATTCTGGAGGGAATGGCTTCTCTGCAGAGTCTAAACCTAAAGCGTGGATATCACCATTAACGATGAACTCCTTAGCTTGATCAATGGTCTGCAAACCATGCTCGTTTGGTAAATGTCTCAAAAGACACATGATCAATTTGGTGGAGATGCCTAGCTCCTTCTCAGCCTTAACACAGGCTCTCTTGAACCCCTTAATGACAACACTGATGTCAATACCTCTTTCAGTGTGAGATTGAGGATCAAAGAAAGCTTCAGAATGAGCTAACCCGTCATTAACAGCGACTCTTTCAAAATAAGACCAAGCCAAGTCGAAGAAATCATCCTCACTGAGCAAAACAGCACAACCAATGTAATAGAAGTTCAAGAAATCTTGTAAATCGGAGAAATTGTTATATCTTTCTGTCAATTCAGCCTTGGATTTAGGGAAATGATCTGGTAATGTGATGTTGTTTCTCTTAGCTAAGGAGAATAACAACTCTGGTTCTAAAGTACCTTCAAGATGGACATGGTGTTCACATTTTGGTAAGGCCTTCAAGAAGGATCTCATGGTTTCGGAACATTCGTGGTGTTGATGAGTGTGTGTCATTATGTGGGAATTGGGAATTGGAATTGAATCGAATTCAAGTTCAGGAAAGAATGAGTTGTTTATATCTGCACATGATCATTCTGTTCATAGTGTTGGATCTGAAATCTGGGACCATCTGTTCTTTATATAAGTCATCAAAAAAAATATCTGCGAGTTATCATCTTGAGCAGATGATCAAAATGAACGGCAAAAAAATTATTAGAGATTAGGCTCTGTAATTTCTTTTTTTTTTGGCGGAGGAGCCCAGATTTTTTTTCTCCGGTATGCGCCGTTCGGCATTTAGCTGCAATGTTATGCACCAGAAAGTCCGGAAAATTATTCGGGGTTCGGAGTATCACGTGATTGTTGTTGAGGGTTTAGATCTGCACGTGATGATGGTTTTTAATTAAACTATCAAGCTGATAATATGATCTGTAGATTCATTCTATATTTGTATCAAAGGTATCACAGTGATCCATTTCTATCATATCTATTGTGACTTCTTCTTCCCCTTGGTGATTTCTCTTCTGTTCAACCAGAGAGCTCTCTCCTCTCTTAAACTGAGAGGTTCATAATAACAAGAATCCTTGACATGGAACCAATCAGCTAACCCCCAACTTAAGACGTAATCAACCAAACCAATGGATCTAAGTACGTCAATTGTGAAGTAGTACACAAGACCTAAAGTGGTACCGATACCTAACCCAACCAGAACTTGAGGAACACTGTGGTAGTATAGGTAAACTCTAGAGTACATCACACACCAAGACAGAGCACCTAAGGAAATAGTGGAGATGATCTTTCTAAGCACACTTAAACCTTTCCATTGGATCCAGATTCTAAGGATCAAATAAGTAGCAAAGAACCCCATGAACTGAGAATGAGCACTAGGCATCCCGTATCCACTCCTTAACCCAGAAGCTTGAAATCCTTCAAAATTGTAAGGTCTAACTTGTTTGATATGGTTCTTAGCGACATTGTTGATGATATCGTTGACCACTTGACCGGCAGCCATGATCACTGGTTCAACTTCACGGGTGGTTAAAAACCAGGATAGATAGAAAACAAGGATACCAATTGGTAACAATGTGAAGAAAACGGACAGAAGACTGAAAATGTCATCTGCATTGTAAAGGACATAGGTGTCATCAAATGGGATTGGGGTGTAGTGAAGTTCTATGGCCATTGCGTGTGAGGATATTCTGCTTTAGGGGTGTTGATGCACAGTGATGAACTTATCAAGGAGTGATCCTCTGGAATTGACCTAGGGTTTAAAGTAGTACTAGACTTTAAATTCGATGAAACTTTCAACCTGTGGAACTTTCCATATAAATTCACGCGATCTCTCAAGATCCGACCACTGGGATTTTTCTCACGTGGTTCCCCTCGGAAATTGCAATTGTGCGTACATATTGTTGTTATGACGCGCGTCATGATGAGAGAAAGCGGCTTCAACTGGTACTAAAAAGCCTATTTATTTCAATTCTTCTAGCTACAAACTTAACAAAAGAGGTGAAAACAACACTTGGGTCTGTTCAGAAAACGATTCATCTCACTAATTTCCATTTCTCATAACTTAATTTCTCTGCAATGGGTGGGTGGTCAGAAGTATGTATTTCCATGAAAGATAAACCATGAACATCAGAAATAACCATAAACTTCACAACTCAGATACTAACCAACTCAAAGGTAACTCGTGCTCAAGTTGTGAGACCAAACGATCTCAACCTCAATGCAGTACAGCCTACTTGTTGTGTGTTTGACAAGCAGAGCGATCTTGTGTGGGTGGGTGATTCTTCAGGATCTGTTGCCTCTTATGCTGATACTTCATTAACGCCATATACACGCTTCACAGCTCACAAAGATCCAGTTATCCAATTGCTTCCTTATGATAAGGGTATTGTCTCAATTGACTCACATGGCATCAGATTGACCTCTCAGCGAGGCCTTGTTAGTTACCATGTATCAAGCACCAGTTGTCCTGAGATGGAGGGTTTGGATTCCATAGCTTATATCTTTAAGAACGAGATCTTGATGAGCTCTCAAAGCTCTCTTATAGAGTTTGATTTGGACAAGGGCAGAGTGCTAAATATCATCCCACACAACAAGGCTGTGATGATCATGAGATCCAACAGGAACTACATCGCTGTGGGGAACACAGATGGTACCATAGACATCTACAATCCAAAGACAAAGAGCATCATCAAGACGTTTCACTCCAACATGGGAACCTTGTCAGACTTGGACATGAACAAAGACACCTTGATCTCATGTGGCTATTCTCTCCGTCATGGCAACTACGCTCTGGATCCCTTTGTCAACGTCTACGACTTGAGAACCCTCGCGCCGCTGAACCCAATCTCTTTCCCTGCAGGTGCAATGTTTGTTCGCCTTCATCCACGCCTGTCCAGCTCTGCCTTGATATCGTCTAAGAATGGGCAAATCCAGGTGGTGGATGTCTACAACATCTCCAATGTCCAATTGTACCACGTCGATGCTAGACCCATCGTGACAGGCTTTGAGTTATCTTCCACTGGTGATTACATCTGCATTATGGACAACTTCTCTATTCACTTGTGGTGTCAGAACCCAGAATCTTCTCAGATGTCTGACAGAAGGGCTTTGGAGTATCCGTCATCTGAGGAATACCCTGGTTATGTCGATATCGGAGACGAAGACTATGCATTGAACCAAGTTGGTATGCCTTATTACAAAGAACAGCTTCTATCCGCTTGGTCGTATCAGGCAACGTTCAACAGTCGAGGCACCATACCGAAGGCTATTGACCCTTTGTTGGTGATGAATGCCACTCCCAACGCTAGCGGTATCCTGGAGGGTAAATACGACGCATCCAGGTTTGGACATCGCAACCAGGCTAAGAAGTATATCAATTTAACCGCCCAGGTCTCTTCCAGGTTCCTCAGCGCGAAGAACAACTCCAAGAATTCACCGCTCAAGAAGAACAGCAACAGCAATGGTAAGATAGGCATTGACTCAATGAAACCAGACGAGAGTATCTTTGATACTAAGAACGGCACACCACCAAACGCATTTAAGAAACTCAGGATCCAATATTCCCGTTTCGGTGTTGATGATTTTGATTTCGACAGTTACAATCTCACTGCTCTCTCAGGCTTGGAGTCACACGTGGACAACAGCTACTCCAATTGTTTGCTTCAGCTATACTCGCACATTCCAGAGTTCTACAGCTTTGTCATCTCCAAGCTTGCCAAGCAGGACTTCACGCCGGGAAGCATGCTAAGAGAGACAGGTTACCTATTCGATATGTTGAATAAGTCTCACGGCCATCACTTCAGACCAGGTAAGTTCCAGTCAAACTTCTCCAACATGAGGGAATCCAACGATGCTGGGTTGGTGCAACGTGAAACAGATCCTTCGATTTCTCCTCTTGATGAAATACCTCGTCTCCACGCATATCACAGATTTCTTCTAGATAAGATCGCATACGATGAACTCAAGCAAGGTCCGCTTCCTACCAAGGGCAAGAAGATCCTTGTTGATGAACTTTTCATAATTGAAACAGAAGTGGTCAAGCGTACCATGACAGGAATGCAGAACGCCGTGGACTCTCAGAGAATCTTGGAAGTTTATCCTCCACAGAAGCCTTTATATTTCACAAGCCAGAACCGTTCCATTTTGAAATTCATCGAGGGGGCTTTGAACCATACTGAGCTAATCAGAGATTCCTCTATCCCATATGAAAGAACCACGATGGCCCGTCATCTACCTCCAATCTTGGCTATTAATCTTCATTTGGGTCCTGATGAATTGAAACAAATCCGTGAGACTGCAGATTGGTTACGTCCGAACTTCTTCACTGCTCGTACTAACTCTGGGTATGTCTTAATCGACTCGTTACGTCATCAGGATCAAAACTCTGAATTTTATCAAAAGTATTCCTTGCTTGGTTATGTCGCTGAGATCAAAGACCAAGAGACTCAAAAGACTCATTTCGTGACGTTTGCTCAATGCTATGACGCTGCTAACAATTGTATGAACTGGTACTTATTCAACGACTTCCTTGTTATGCCGATCGCGGAGGAAGAAGCCCTAAACGTGAAACATCATTGGAAGACCCCTGTTTCTTTGGTGTACAGACTTGCAGTTAATGGACCAGGGACATTCAGAACAGACGCATGGAGGTTCGGGTTAGAAGACGAGATTCTTTACCGTGACTTCTTTGCCCGGGGAACAAGAGAAGGTAAGATCATTGAGTACGAATTGCTCACCAGGGAGGAAGCTCCACAGCCTGGTTCTTTGGTTGCCATCGATGCAGAATTCGTCACTCTGGAACAGGAATTGTTTGAGTACAGATCCAACGGGACCAAGTTGTTGATCAAACCAAAGAGACAAACCTTGGCAAGAGTGTCTGTGATCAGAGGTGATCCAAAGTCTCCTAATCACGGTGTGCCATTCATCGATGACTATGTCGTTGTTAGGGAGAACATCAAAGACTATTTGACCTCGTATTCAGGTATCGAGGAAGGAGACTTGAACCCTCAAACTTCCAACAAGCCATTAGTCGAGTTGGACATTGTCTACAGAAAGTTGTGGCTTCTTTTGAACATCGGGTGTGTCTTCATCGGACACGGCTTGACCAATGATTTCAGAACCATCAACATTGCAGTTCCTAAGGCTCAAGTTAAAGACACGGCTGTTTTCTTCCATAAGGGCCAACGTATCCTTTCTCTTCGTTTCTTGGCCTACTCCTTGTTGGGCAAAAGGGTGCAGACAGGGAACCATGACTCCATTGAGGATGCTCTTACCGCTTTGAATATCTATGAACAATACCTTATCTTGAAACAGCATGGGAACTTTGAAGAGACGTTGGATATGATCTACAGACAGGGGCAATTCTTAAATTTTAAGCCTCCTGAGGATGATGATTAAGGAGTGGAGGAGTGGGTTCTGTGGTTAGAGATTGGTATAATTTGTACTACTAAGAATAAAAACAAAAAAAATTAGTAAAACTAACCTCCAAATTGACGTAGACGTAACGTCATACGACTTTAAAGAGGACGAGTAACTTGTACTGTTGTGTTAAGCTTCAAATTCTGCAGGATTTTGGACAAATTTCAAAACTATAATAACGCTCACTTGCATGTCCTTGCATATTATTGCATGTCTTCTGTGTGGAGAGAAACACATAAACCGCGAAATACAGCCGCCTGCAGGCTTCGGTTGAAAAAAATATAACCAATCGACATTTTTTGTATGTTATGATTCTACGCATAGCGCTATCAAGGCCCAATAATACCATCATCTAGTAAGAGAAACAAAGTCCAAAACAATGTCCAACTCAATCCCAAAATTAGAAGATCTCAACACAAGAGACAAATTGCTTCTTGCTCAATTAATTGAGGAGTTAAAGATCGAAAACATACAAGCCATCCATGGAGCGTTTATCAACCATCCAGCATTTTCACTTTCTCATAACTCTCTTCACGACACAGATCTCACAATAACTGAATCGGATTTGGAAAGAATCGCTACAGAATTAATAGATCAACATAAGGATCTCTCATTGATTGGTATATGTGAACATTACTATACCTTGAGAAAACAAGAAATCCTTCAAGAAATGGAAACTAACAAAGAAGCTTTCGCGAAGGTCAGGGAAAAGGCTCACAACCAGAACTAGAGTCAGCCTTTCAGTTTCGGGCCTCGGTCAAATTATATGTGATGCTCCCCCGCAATTGGATGGAGTTAAATTTTGATATAATTTTATTTGACTGACACATTAGTACTCCGCGGCTATTCTGGTGGCTGCTGTACTAGTATTAACGCTGGTGGCAATATCATGATTGTTGAAGAAGGAATATTCACTCACATATAAAACCAGTTAACTCCTTTGATTGTCACCAAACACATACAAGAACTAGTCTTTACCTCAATTGCCTCATCTCATAA